>JAPSES010000109.1:7100560-7113503 GCA_029822895.1 Maxillicosta whitleyi | reverse complement strand
ACCTGTTTGAGGTGGGTAATGACCCCTTGAGTTCCATTTCCAATGACGGGTCTGAAAAATCCATCTCAAAAATCTCTAGAGCAGCTGTGGTGTTGAAAGAGGCATCGAGCTGTTGTGCTGATGTGCCTACACATTCAGGAGAGAAGTGTTTATGTTGAATGCTGTGAGAAGTCACTGCTGCATATTCATATATAAAATATTGGCTTAAAGTGTATTTGTTTCAGCTGGCTCTGAGTTATCTGATTTGATTTGGATTTCTGAACATCACTCTGAATTGTCTATGTTCATCATCATTTATGCTGGTGCTATTCACTTATTTTAATTTGTTATGGTGTCATGTTATGTTAAAACATCCCATGACAACATATGAACAGGAGCCTCATTGACCATCTGTGGCTCATTTACACTTTTTAATTAATTACTTATGAGAGGGCTCAGATCCAATTCTGATCAATATTACATCTCTAAAGTTAGGATCTGTTACTAAAATACATAAAATAACTCATTTCTTTCTGGGAATAAATAAAGTTGGTCTATTTTTTTTATATTTATTGTGGTTTAACACTAAGAAATTGAAGGCTAGCATATGTAAAGAATCCTTGTAAGGTCTGGAGCAGCATGAATGTGTCTTGGCATTTACTCTACAAATGTCTGCTCTTGTTAGAGGAACGAACATGATCCTTCCAAAACATAATTCTTCTTGGAAGAGACCACACCCATCATGTGGTGCGGTGTGTAGATGTACCTAAATTGCTTCCTATATTGTGCATTTACAAAGGCACAGAGATAATTTGACAGATCATGTATTGTAGAGGTACCTAAGGCCAGGTGGATAGGATGGTGCCCGGCAGGACTCCACGCCTGGTGGGCAGTCCTCTGGATCTCCTTCAGCCTCATCTTCCTCTACAAGTGGACAATTTCCAAGTCCTGAACAGACGAAGAGATTCCAATAAACCAACATAGCGACGCTAAACCATTCCTGCGAAGCAATGTCACCCCGATTACTACTTTTGAGGCAAATAAAGCGAACTACGCCTCTAAAGTTAACGTTTAGTTCACCTGAACGTCAAAAGGGAGGCACCCACAGCGAACAGTCACCGACTATTTCCCGAAATTTGGATCTATCACAAACGTTGCTTATGTATTCATCTGCTGTTAGCTAACTACACACAACACAACTGGCTAGACAGGACAGCGTTATGCATAATATATGAACTCTGATGGATCAGCTTTGAAGTAAATTACTTAAAATTAACTAAATATCAGCTAAAGTGAAATGGTGTGGCCACTTCAGCAACCACGGATTGCAATATCTTTCTAACTGCATGTTAGCACTAACTTAGCTTTACAATTACAGTCATAACTTGAAGGACTCATCCGTGACCATGACTAAAAGTGTCAGTATAAATATGTTCTTTAAGTGTGTATTCAGTCAGACAACTAAAAAATACCAGAGCTTCGTTTGGTATTGAGTCTGCTACTTAGCTCCAGCACATACCCGGAGCCGATGTCACTGCTAGCAAACAAGCTAGCTGACGTTACCACCCACATTACTTATTTTCACTACAAACTAAACGTTTTAAGTCAAACGTCTTCACACACGGGTTAATACATAGAAAAGGCTTCTACGGTAACTTACGTCAAATGTTTGTCACAGCCGTAGCGTCCTCATCCAAAACTCCCAGCAGAGCTACTGATCAGCCAAGCTAATAGCTTAGCTACAGGCGGATTCAGACCAAAGTGCTTTGCCGTGTTGTCACCACGCTACGGTGGCCGACAGGGACATTATTCATACGCGAATGGCCTGATTTAACCTTTGAATACTGATACTACACAAATTGCGGTGGCCTCAATAGAAAACATGAACACATTTCTCATTAACAATCGTAGCAGACTGGCAAGATAACTTCTTAACACCACAGAATTATTAAGTACAGATAATTGGACTTATTTTTGGTTTGATTTCGACACATATGGGGTTGTTATACCATCTGAAACTTCTATAAATCAGGATGTGAATGGTGTTACAAGCCCTTACAACTAAAGCATGTAGGAGTAACTTGTCCTGAATGACTAAGAATCTTCACAGACACATCAGACAAGAGACAAAACTGTTTAGATAAGTCTTTATTATTGTTGTCAGAAATATATATACACAAGAAGGAGCAGATTTTAACCATTAGATTTCATAATTTTTGACTTCCTCTGGTTGTTTTTCCGGATCTCCTCCTCTCTCCAGATACAGGTTATTGTAAGGATACTGTTTCGGTGCCTGAAAGAGAAACAAAACCTTGAATGAGAAAACGTTACTATAATTTATGTTATCAAAACTAACTTGAAAATATGTGTTAAAGCAGCTACTGTCATTTCAGCCTCAGAGATGAACAAATTTGAACAACTCATACAGAGCTCAACAGAACAAATAGAAGGTAAAAGACTTCAGGACCTTCATTTTAATACATGGTTGTAAAGACACAAATTGAGTAATGTCAGATTTATCATTTAGAACATGACAATTATTTCCTGAAGAATTTGAAAGGATAAATATCACGGGTAAGCTAAGGTTCAAGGTGAAATTTAGTGACATTCCCAACAGATAACATTTAGACAGCTGTTGCCCCAAACGTATAATATAATTAACATTGGGTGATAAGAGTGGAAACGGATACAAACTAAGATAAAGCACATTTGATAAAGGGACTCTTCACTAATCCATGAACAATAGTGAGAAAAAAAAACTATCTTTTCAAACTGGGGGAGTTTGTCACCCTTGAAAGTAGATTCTTGAATAAATAGTTCATCTCTGTGTTGTACTTACAACAGGCTGGTACGAGGCAAACACCTCCCCAACGTAGAACATAAACAGCATGAAACCGACGAAACCAAACAGCTGCTTGCACATTGAATTCCAGGACACAGGAGTGGGAGAAGTATCAACCCTGTTCCTGATGTACATGTCAAAATTCCAGTGCATCTGAAGAGACAGAAAACAAACAGAAATCACTACAATGTACTCAGAAGAATGTGTAAGATGCATACTCCAGCTTTATCACATTTTTCTAGTTTGTGCTACTTGATGGAAGTAAATAATTTGTCAGTGACAGAAGACAACTTAAATACTATATGTACGTATTACATTTTTGTAAATAGTAGATTATGATTATGACCAATATTCCCACGACTGCAATATGCCCTATATGTTGATTGGACAATATTGGTGGTAAAGAAGTTATGCAAACAGGTCAAAATTTCTAAATCTTTCTTAAATAAGAGAATGGATATATATCTTTAATCTTTTCAAGTGTTGTCTTTGTTTTATAGGACAAATGGCAATTAATTGTGTTTATATACAGTTAATAAACCAGAAATTGCTTCTTACCGGCTCTCCCCAGTTCCTCCTCAGGTCGGGGTGGTCCCACTGATACCAGGGGTCTCTCTCATGCTGAGATCTGTCTGGTAGCTTTGGATAATCACCAAAGCTTAAAAATAAATAAATAAAACAAAATAAACATCACATATGTAACTCTACAATTTTAACCATTGGACCACGTATATCATTGTGCTTCATTACTGGATGTGTCAATTGCAAACACCACTGTAGTCTGTATACTTCTGGAACACATAAAACAAATGACATGTACAAATTCATCATTATGATATATGAAAAAAAATAACACAGAGCCATTGTAAGGAGATCTGAGTCATTTTTCTTAGTTGGGTCTGTTTCACTGTTAATGTCAATCATGCTCCTTCACAAAAGAATCCAAATTCTTTGTGTGACCATTGCCGATGTGATCATGATTAAAGTGATGGGGATTCTACAGTTTTAGGACACAGCTTTGTGATTTTGTTGAATATACAACACCTACCCGCTTATTACATAAGTTTGAAGTGGATACAGTAGTAGGACTCACTTTATATGACATTTATTGAACTCAGTGCAGACCTGTATGTTTCATTATGAAATAAAATCATATATATCAATCAGATATATTATAACCAGTTTGGTCAATTAATCTGCACTGTTAAGGCATCTTCTAAACTATCTATATTAGGAGAATTTGGCTCCAGTTCTTCTATAATTCAACTATTTTTATGTAATGCAGATGAAATGCACATCCATTGTTTAAGACACACTAAAAGATAAAGCGCCAGTGGTCAGACATCATGACAATTTTTGCAGTTCAGTCAATGCACTTCTTTTTCGGCACAGAATTTGACAAAATCTTGCCCTTTCTGAAGCACAATTGTCACAAAAACATGAATGATGGACATACAAATCCTTCACATCCTGATTTTTTTTATTTTTTTTTTTATAATTTAAACCATATTTTACTGTGAAATTTTCTCTATTCATAAGAAATATTTTGCACCTGCCATGTAAATGTCCCAATGTAACCTTAGGCTAGGGATGTCCATGAAAAAATATCTCAATTAAAGATGTTTTAAGTGAATCTATGATCAGACAAATCTACTCCAAAGTTGAAGCGTCTGACAGTCACCTCTGATGTTTGTATATAAATATATAAGGTAAGCTACTCATCTGTGTAATTACAGTTTACGTAAAAATCTGACAAATGTCCATGTACATTTAGTAAATTGTGAATCAGAGACGCAGAGTGAATCTTACCCCTGACCGTTGTCTGGGAATGGCTCATAGTCTTCCACCCTCAGGTTGTACTTCTTCGCTGCAGCCGCTCTCTCCTCGGGGGTCGTAGGGTAGGGACCGGGAAGACTGCCCTTCGACGCACCGGAGGCTGCAACACAAGTTGTTATTGCACAAGTAAAATCTGCACACCATTAAACCTTGACACTCGAATAGATGCTACAAATGAATGACAGTGAGGAAGCGGCTATGCTAACAGTACATATAGCATCGGCTAACGTTAGCAAGTCAAGGTTACGTCCGTCCAAAGATCTGAACTGTCCCCTCTGAGACCTTTCACAATAATGTGTTGGTCTTATAGAACCACGAAAGGCTAGAGTACCACTAACCTGCTCTAGCTCCCGAAAGAAGCGCTGAAATCCCAACGCCTCTCCCTTTAGTAAGGGTTTGGGCCCACCGTCGGAAACCAACACCAGCCATGTTTACAGCGGCTGGCTGACAGACACTCTATCACGCATGCGCAGAAAGTCTTCTTCTTTGTTTTGGCAGACATGACGTTTCAGATGCGTATTGCTGCCATCTACAGTTTGTTATTAATTTAGCATTTGATACTGATGAGACAAATTACTCAGATTCTTTAGTAAATTTTGCATTACATAACAGTACGACTCAACTGCGAAAAATATTCCAGTATATGTAAAATTCTGCAATATAAACCTTGTTTCTTCAAAACATATATGTATTATTCAGCTCAATACTTTAATTATGAAAACTAGTTTCTGTTTGTGTTGATGATGTTTTAGGTTAATATTTCAGCCTAAATTGATGTGTATGTGTTGTATTTTACACATGCTTAAGGGTGAGTTTGGTTTAATTTATAACAATGCACTAGCATTTTTTAAAAAAAGTTTAGAATAAACTATTTTGAACTTTATTTGCATTTTCCAAGGCAGTTCTTTGAAGAGTTTATTGTACTGAGATTTCCCATATAACTACTGACTTTAAAATTACTACAATATATTTGTTTTATATGCTTGCTCTTTAATTCTCAGCATTAATAATAGAAAGCTTGTCCAGTCTTATACTGTAAATATAAATTTGACAAAATAGTTGATTGAATAATTAAAATATTTTAAAGTCAACTTAACATTTGTCAAAACCACATTTAGCCCAGTTTATATAGTACATTTTGTATTTGAGTTCATCCTAGTCTCACTTTTTTACAGTGTCACCTGAAGCATGACACCAAATGACCATGTGCCATGAATGTTTATTTGTTTTATTTAAGCCAAATGACCATGTGCTGCTGTTACAGCTTCATTTCCTGCAATATATGTGTCGAACAAACGACCATCCTGCCAATTCACCTCTGGGCAGAAGAACAATGAAGGCAGTCATGCCGAACAATTGCTGACCCATGAGTTATGTTTCACTGAATGAGATGAGCCAACAGGATAGCTGAGCGAATACTCACTCTTGACCGACTACAATCCCATACACAAGCTTAAGTACAAGCATGGAGGATAAATCAATCTATGATTTCTCTGCTGAGGCCCTGGATGGACAGCAGGTTCCGCTCTGTAACTACAGGGGTAAGGTGCTTCTCATCGTCAACGTTGCCACCTTCTGAGGGTCAACAATAGAGGAGGTAATGTTCTGCAGGAGCACTGATTGATTGTAAGCCAGGTCACATTATCTCATAAAGAGTGTAGTCATTTTTTATTAAAGACATTTGAGTGTGTGTCCTTTCCCCCTCCTCAGTACCACCGACTGAATGCACTGATGGAAATGTTTGGCAACCTCAACTTCACTGTCCTGGGCTTCTCCTGTAACCAGTTTGGTCTTCAGTCACCTGGTACGAACTCTGATGCTTTTTAATTAAGTGATTTGACCATTTATTCCGATGATTTACCTGATTGTATGTTCATATATTACCACACATTTATTATTGTGCTGTATTTATTGGCTATTAATTCTATTTTCTATTTTAAAAGAGACAAATACTGAACTATTTACTCCACCATGTTTAATTTTGCAGTTGTACTTAATTTTACAATGATTTTACACAATTGATGATATTTAAAAAAAAAACATTAAAGTCTTAAAATCAAAGTTTTTTCCTCCCATTTTTTAATTTCAGTGTAGTTTTAGTTAGTTTAATGAATGGGGAGGGGGGGGTGTCTAATTTTAAGAAATTCAGTAATTATTTTTGTTAATTTCAGCATATTTTGAGGAAAGCACTGACAAACAGAAGTTTAAAAATGTAGGCAGAAACGACTATATGACATAGAAATCATGATTTGCTAAAAAAAATCTCAATTTATTGTTATACTATATTGGGGAATATTAAACTGATTTGACCTGCAGTGTTATTTTATTTAGCTTGTGTTTGCAAAGTTCAATCTGCTTTTTTATGTAATTTTTTTGGAGTACTAAACACTTAACAACTATTCATTTAAATAACCTTTTCTCCTTTCATCTTCAATGGTCTTATATTAGCAGTGTGTGGTTGGTTCATTTTTAGTTTGATAAACCTTTGAATCACCCAATACCTCACCTAATCAAAATGTAGAAATTAAGAATTAATCATGAAATGAGCCTTTAAATTTACCTGGTGTTCCTGTTTATAAAACCTGATATAAAGTGGTTCAAACCAGCTCCATTTCCAGTGCTTTAATTTCAATACTTTAAGTACATTTGGCTGCTAAAATGTCTGTATTTGTGCTTGTTATATATGATTATATGGGGTGTTTTTGCATTACGTTTTGCAGATTCTTCAATTGTTTAAATACCTCAAAGAAGTAACTATTAATTCATGACATATAATACAATCACTTTAATTGTATATCATCGTCAGTCTAATTATTCAAGTTAAATACTTCTACACTTTTTTTTTTTTTAGCTGTTATATCAGTTTTTCTGACAGTAACATGTTTTATGTCTTTGTCTGGCAGAGGTGAATCATGAAACCCTCAATGTTCTGAAGTATGTGAGACCTGGTGGAGGGTTTGTACCCAAGTTTCCTGTCTTTGCCAAAGTGGAGGTGAATGGGTTAAATGAGGAGCCTCTTTTCACATACTTAAAGGTAATACATGGTCTGTCACAGTGTTAAAACCTTCTAGTAGATAAATTAATCAGTATAAAGACATATTTACTTATTTCAGTCTCACTTTTAAGGATATGTTGGTTTTCTTATTGATTATTAATCACTATAACTTGACTATATTACGATATGATTTACATGTTTTGGTCATTTTAAAACATTTAATTTGTGAAAAAATAATGTACAGAATCATGAATGGATGAAGCATCATTTCATTAAGAATGTTTTTCAGTTGTCTATAGTGAGTGACATGAAAAAGTACAGATCATTTGTGGCATATTTTTTCAATATAATTTAATAGATAGATAGATAGATAGATAGATAGATAGATAGATAGATAGATAGATAGATAGATCTTTAAGTGTTTGCTGCTACATAAGACACTTTGCAACTAAACTGATTTGTATTGTTCCTGTAAATCAGAAGTTCTATTTTTATTGTATTTTATTGTATCCTATTATAATTAATTGTGTTTTTTTATTCTGTTGTTTTCTATTCTATTCTATTCTATTCTATTCTATTCTATTCTATTCTATTCTATTCTATTCTATTGTAATTGATTTTATTCTATTCTGTTTTAATGCATTTTATTCTCTTCTCATCTGTACACACTGATATTTCCTATTTTCAGGAATCTTTACCATTTGTAAACCCTGTTATTGGAGACCTCAGGAAGTTTTACTGGTCTCCAATAAAAGTCAACGACATCCGCTGGAACTTTGAGAGGTTCCTCATCACTGCAGACGGTGTTCCCTTCAGAAGGTGAGTCCTCCTCCATCTGGTCTAACACTGGCCCGGGTACGAAGATCCTAATAAGGCTTCACTCTTCATCACAGGTATGAACTTCACTGTCCGATGGAAACAGTGGAGGGGGACATCGCAGAGCTGCTTACATGAACCCCGTTCAGTGTCGGACACAGTGGCAGAGTGATGATCCCTCGGTAAATGCACTCGTGCACCTGAGCTGGATCTGATGAAGAGGAGCAGGACTCAGAGCTTCAGTGCATTCGCTCTGAGGACGGACGCCCTTCAGCCACTGGAGATGTTGTCTGTGTTGTTGTCACGCATTAACTGATGTAATAGCACCTCAAACACACAAAACAAATAAATATGAATAAAAAATGTAAAGTAAATCCTATCGCCATCATGTATGATTTCCCCTCCTTGTGTATCAAGACATAGGCTATTTAATTAACATAATTTATTTTATATTTCATTAAGCAATTTTTTTTTTTTGTCAAATTACAGAAATGGGTTTTAAACTGCAGATGTAAAAGTCCACGCATCCATCACTCGAGTACAAAAACAAAAGCGCAATTTCTGAAATGTATTCAAAGGGCTGGATCTATAAAGGTCCTAATTTGCGTCCCTATTCTAGAATAAAAAAAATATATATTATTGCTTCTCCTGGACTCTGAATTGTCTGTCATCAACATCTGTCACCAAAGCATTGTCTCTGTGATTCAAATTAAAATAAAACATTAATCAATAATATTCCTTGAATACTGTGAAAACAAATCAACGAGCCTGTGTTGAAAATACAGATATTTATATTAAAATGCAGGGAGTGAAAGTGAAAACTATGAGACTAATAAATACTCATATAAAGTATAGTTATCTATAAAAAGTACATGTAAAAAAAAAATTAAAGTATTTGTACTTCTCTGAGCTTGAATTTCATTCAGATTTGCATAATAAATTTCCATAAAAGTGGCATAATACACTGTAATTATCAATGAAATCATATTTTTTTTCACATTATCATTATATTGTTTATACATTATGAAACAAAATACAAACAAAATTGCAGTTCAATCACATATTTAATATTAGTAGTACTAATTGATATAGCTCAAGACTGTCTGTTATATCATTATTATACTATATTAAATTTCATGTCATTAAATATCAGATTCCAATCATACTGCTTTGTAACCCACACTAATATATATATATATATTTTCTTGCTTTATTGTTGCAGAGTGACATAATTACCTCTTCAGTCTACACAGTACTTTGCTCTTTGGTCAAGTTTATGCTCCTTTTTGATAATGCCTTTGCACTTTGTAGCTCACTGGTTATTTTGATAGATCAATTATGAGAGACAACAGCTAAAATAACCCCTGAATATAATCAAATTGGCTAAGTGAATAAAACTATAAGAGCACTGAGTTGTGTGTTACTTATTTAATGTCAGTGTCATATGTTTGGGGCTGGTGTAACTCAATAAGACACAGTGGATCCAAACAAACCCGGAAAAATTACACTGCTGCGTTCATGTACATATCGTAAAAAATAAATCTAAAATTAGAGTAATGTAGGGTTCGGGTTAGTAGTTAGTTATGTAAGATCTTGAGATGTAGTGTTTCACATTTGTTCGCAATACAGAATTTCTAAAGTAATGTCCATGCTTTTTTCCCCACATAGTTTTTCCAACAGAAACCTCTGTCATTAAACACATCCTCCTCCACGCTCTGACCCAATTTTTTCTGATGGTCCCGAACGTATCAACGGGTCTGGCTTCCTCCTCTTCCAAGATGCTAAAGGATTGTATGTTGTTTTGGCAACTATGTGAAGAACAACACGTCCGTATCAAGTCTGTATAATATCAACAACTCAAGATGGAAGACGAAGGAAAGATGCAAAAGTAAGAAGGGTCGAAAAGAATTGTTTGTTTTCAGGAATCGGACGGATGGGAGCTAGCTCCTCGGCTAACAGCGTTAGCATAAAGAATCGGCTGTTCTGCAGATTCTGGTCCAGTCGTTGTAACCGGACTGTATATTATTATAACATATGTACTACATGATACATACTGATATATATGTTAACCTATACCTAGACTACTAATGTAAATTTTTACAAGGTTGAGAAGTGTTGTTTTATTAACAAATTGTTGACTAACTCCGGTGAGCTCTATTAGCTAAACCCCATTTAGAAAATGTCACATTTAACGTTCACCTGAAAATAACTTGCAGTTACACCATCAATAACACAATATTATTACATAATATCATTGTATGACGTTATATTGTAACTTCGGCCATACATGTTGCCCTAAATCTTTACTTAATTTGAAGTGTTCAAGAGTTAAAGTCACATATGTATCGTTAAACAAAGCATGAGTTGTATTATCGCGACAACTTAATTTTCTGTCCGACTCCATTTATTCATTAAAATGGATTAAATGCAAGAAAAGACACCATTTATCTTTACAAGCACGTGTTCATTGAAAAAAAATTAGTTGTCATTCTGATGTTTAAAGGGTTGCATTTCACTGGGTGTAACATCTGGTTATGACTGTCACATGCAGTCACATTCAATTGTATGGGATTATAATGTGATTTACAAAAAAAAAGTGTTTTTAACTTTATTTCAGGAGGTAACCGACCTTATGAAACAGAATTACATGTTTATTGTAGAGAAACATTAAAAAGAAATGTAAATAGTTAATTAACTTTAACTCCTGGTATGACATTTTTAAGGCTACAACAAATTCATTTTGATTTATTGTGAATTTATGCATGTATAGCTTTCTTAATGTTTGAAGAATTGCTACAATATTCCCTTAAATTGAGTGTAACAACATACTATTTAACACTAGTATGAACATAATACAGTATTACAGCTGATTATTGATCATTTGTGCGTCTTTTGCAGATGTCATCTTTTGGATTTGCCTTGGGAAGATGTACTAGTTCCACATATTTTATGCTATTTGCCATTACAACACCTCGTCAGCCTGCAGAGGGTCAGCAAACAGTTTCACAGCCTCATCCAAGTGTATTTGTACAACTGCAGGACCTTTGACCTGTCGTTGGTATGTACACAACTCAGAAATACATGATAATTCAGCAGAAATGTAGTACTACACAGCATGTACAGCAGCAGGTAGAGCACTTTGAGCCTAATAATGACAATACAGTAATTAATTAATTAACAATTCACATTAGTAATTGGACTCATTCAGACCAGCCATTAAAATTTGGGAACTGCTCCTAACTGAACAGCTCTTATTAGAATAGAAAATTATAGAAGATGTTCAGATCACATAATAGGGTACAAATCCACAATTATGATTTAAGTTCGTTAGTTAGGCAGTTTAGTTTTATTTCGAGCACATAGAATCATCAGATAACAAAGAACCATACAACATAGTCAAATAAAAAATGTTCGCGCTTGAAAATAGGAAAAAGGAAGAAGTATAACTTCGAGAGTCCCACCTCCTTTTTACAAACTAATAATTCAATTAATTCTCCTTCCTTTGCTTTAACACACTTTTTCAAATATATATTTTTACAATAACACGAAGCATCCATACAAACCATTCACATACAGTTTTTTAGTCATCTCACACAGTCAGATTTGCATAATTAACCTTTTGCATAAAAGATACATAAAAACATAAAACACTTGTGTCCATCCACTGTCATTGATCTGACTCCAGGGGTTTTACTGATGAATCAATGTTGTAAAAAAAATATAAACTATAATATTTACATCCACTTTGGGTATTTAGAACAAGTACAACAGTTAATAAATGTGATATCTCCTTATCATGATAGTCTGTATTAATTAATTAATTACATATATGTAGGACAATAATATCATATATCAATGCAGAAACATTACAAATCCAGCCTGTTCACCTTAAATTACAAAGAAGCACTATGTTTTAACTCGAGATAATGTTGATAATTTAAATATAAAGCTCTGTATCTACCTCTAACTACTTTACGTTCACTAACAAGTCACTGTAAGCAGGCATTTTCTCATGAGCCACACCTTGATTAGTATAAGAAACTCAATCTACGTCAGATGTCCTGTCATTTTATCTCTTCACCCTTTGTATTTGTAGTCATTTAATCCCCTGCCATGATGTATGTAGCCTGTGTATGTTTCACACTGTAACACCGGGGGGAAATACACTTGGCAATGTTAATCATATTCATTTCTCTTAGTAGCTCAGCCCACACCCTTTGCCTTATAGACTGCTCCTTAAAAACTACATAGAATTTGGGCAGTCCAGGAACATGGCATGTATAATTATGTTTGAGCACCTGTATCTTCACTGAATTAAAAAAAAACAAACAAGAAACTAGAATGGCACTCAGTAGAGCGCAGACATCCGCCAAGTGCAACATCCCCCCCAACACCACAACCACCATAAATATTAGTCCCTCATTTATTTGGACAGTATTTTAAGATTCTTAAGTCCATGGACTATATGAGAAAAC
>JAPSES010000109.1:7086222-7100460 GCA_029822895.1 Maxillicosta whitleyi | reverse complement strand
AATGAAAATTTCAAAGTGATCCAGAATCCAGGATTTCTTCCGGATCACCCCCAAAAGTTAATGGGTTCTTCCCAGCCTCACACTCTACCCCTCCACCAAATTTGATGGAAATCGGGTCAGTACTTTTTGCGTAATCCTGCTAACAAACAAACAAACAAACCAACAGACACAGGTGAAAACATAACCCCCTCGGCGGAGGTAAAAAACATAATTTACAAATATTTTTTATGCACTAATTACCATGTATAAATAGTAAATAAAATCTGTAATTTCAATTAGTTTCATTCATCTGTTCAGTTATTACAAGATCATGACAGCTCAAATAATCTTTGTCATGTGACTGTGCATTAATTGTGGAAACCTATGTGTAAGTTCTTAATGCAGTGTTGTGATGTTCACAGATTGGACCATGCGTTCCTAGGGAAGCATTTTGCTCCATGTTGAAGGACAACAAAGTTCTACAGAATCTGTCAATCCAGAACTGTTCAGACTGGATGACCGACCACGAGCTGCTGCCGGTTATCGGGCAGAACCAGCATCTGCTCAGACTGGACCTGCACGGCTGCCTTTGGCTCACCCGCCACTCCCTGGTGGCCGTGTCCTTGAGCTGCACACACCTGCAGAACCTCGGCCTGGCCCACTGCGAGTGGGTGGACAGCCTGTCCCTGCGCAGCCTGGCTGACCACTGCAGGGCGCTGCAGTCCATCGACCTCACAGCCTGTCGCCAGCTCAAGGACGACGCCATCTGTTACCTGGTCAAGAAGTGTTCGGAGTTGAAGTCGCTTTCTCTGGCAGTTAATGCAAATGTCACTGATGAGTCGGTGGAAGAAGTGGCCAAGAACTGCAGGGGCCTGGAGCAGCTGGACCTGACAGGCTGCCTGCGGGTCAGCGACCAGTCCATCAGGTACATCCTCCGCTATCTCCCCTTTTATTTTTTTTAACCTATAAAGATCCAGTGTCACATTTCTGGTTGTTCCCAATTGAATTTTTTGTCTCTTTTTAACCTTTCTTAAGTGGTTTATCACCATTTATTACAATATTACCCTCTGTTTTTTGCACTTTTCATTATAAATCCTTTATTTTCTTGTATTTAATGTACAGTATTTAACTCGGACATTCATGAAAACTTGCAGTAAATTCATAGCTTATTATATCAAAACAGAAAACTGAAGAAAAATGGACTTCTTCATCAAATATATCAATAATGAAACATAAAACACTTGTGTCCATTCACTGTCATTGTTTTACTGATGAATCAATGTTGTAGAACAGGGGTGTCCACTCCTGCTCCTCCAGAACTACTAACCTGCATGTTTTAGACGTTCCCCTCTTCCAGCACATCTGGTTCAATTAATGATCAGCTCATCATCATACTATGCAGAGGCCTGATAATGACGTAATAGCTTCCAGGTGTGATGGAAGAGGGAAATATCTGAAACATGCAGTATACACCCCTGATCTAACGCATGCAGGATAGTAGCTCTCAAGGACCAGGATTGGACACCCCTGTTGTAGAAGATGATGGTTTTTCCATGGTAACTACGGAACCTCTGAACGTCCAAATGGGTCATATCTAAGCACTAAGCACCGAACCTTGGGGGACCGAGCCTTCGCTGCTGCTGCCCCCTCCCTCTGGAATTCACTGCCACAACCCATTAGAAACTTGGACTTGCTAGAAAACTTCAAAACACTTATAAAAACTCATCTGTTTAAACTGGTTTTTGCTTAATTGTAATTGTTTTAATGTGAAGCGTCTTTGAGGGTCCAAAAAATGGCTATATAAGTTCGATTTATTATTATTATTATTATTATTATTATATCTAGTGACAATGAAAAGATGCCTAACTGTATTTTACACCAATTAGGATTAATAGATCAACAGGTATTAAACAGTTTAGATCAGTAGATGCTTTTGGTTACCAGTTTATGGGTTAATCTAATACAGTGGTTCTCATGTTGGTTCTCGTATCAAGTACCACTATCCTGCATGTTTCAGATGATTCCCTCTTCCATCACACCTGGAAGCCGTTACATCATTATCAGACTTCTGCAGAGCTGATGACGAGCTGATCATTGATTGAACCAGGTGTGATGGAAGAGGGAATCATCTGAAACATGCAGGACACTGGTACTTGAGGACCGGATTTGAGAACCACTGATCTAATATATTCCAACTAATGGCGCGTTTCGACTCCATGGTACCGGCTCGACTCGACTCGACTCTACATGGCTCTTTCGCTTTAACATTTACAAAAAAGGACCTGGAATCTGGGACCCGATACTCGCTTTTTAGTACCACGTCGGCGGAGGTTCCAAAATCCTGGAAGAGACACAAAAATGTGACACTGCAGACACTGATTGTTCAGACAGTTTTTTCTGTGACCTGCCATTTACATAAATCAGATGCAGAAGTAGACAGTGAATAGTGAAACATGAATCCACATGATGACAGAACAAAACTACACCATAGACCAGGGGTGTCAAACATGCGGCCCGGGGGCCAAATGCGGCCCGCCAAAGGTTCCAGTGTGGCCCGTGGGATGAATTTATGAAGTGTAAAAATTACACTTAAAATACTTAATTACACTTAAGTCACAAAAATTTTAGTTCAGGTTCCATGTACAGATCAGTAAAATATGATCCTAATAACCTTTAAATATTTGCAACTCCAAGTGTTTCTTTTTGTAACTATAAATATTTTCATGCAATTTTCCTTTATATTTACACTCAAATAAACTGTAGTGTCACAAAAGACATAATTAACCTGAATATAAAAACCCTGAAATGTCTTAAGGGAAGTGTAATTTTACCAGTATTCTGCCTGTTATTAAATGTTTTGTGTATTTTTAGACTCACTTTGATCTCTAAGTTAATATTGTTAAAATTAGACCTAGTTTTCTTAAGTAATTTTAGGTTGTTCATGTCATTCACATTGTTTTAAACATGGTTTATAGATGCAAACATTTTCGTCATGTAAGGAAAGTTTGGAATTTACATTATTTTTTTTAATATATTTATGTATATTTATATTATAATCGTAGTGGTCCGGCCCCTGAACTGAAATGAGGTCAAACTCATTTTAGTTCAGGGGCCACATTCAACTAAATTTGGTCTGAAGTGGGCCGGACCAGTGAAATAATAACATAATAATATATAAATAATGTCAACTCCAAACTTTTCTCTATGTTTTAGAGTGAAAAAAGTAAAATTAAACAATGAAAATGTTTACATCTACAAAACATCCTTTGAAACAATGCGAATAACATGAACAAACTGTAGAAAAATAAGTGTAATTTTGATAATATTATGCTTCAGTTTATCATTTCCACATGTTTATTTTTAAAATTGCATTTATTTTTCTTAAGATATTTCAGTTTCTTTATATTTGTTCAGATTATTTAAATTTTTGTGAAATTATACTTTGTTTTAGTGTCAATATGTGAAAATATTTACATTTACAAAGAGAAAAAAAATGGAGTTGTGAGTATTTATAGGTTATTATGATAGTATTTGACTGATCTGACCCATTTGAGATTGAATTGGTCTGAATGTGGAACCTGAACTAAAATGATTAATATCTTAATATATGTTTTTACATTTCACACATTCATCCCCAACGGCCGGACTGGACCCTTTGGCGGGCCGGATTTGGCCCCCGGGCCGCATGTTTGACACCTGCGATGTAGTGGAAAAGCGGTGTTACGGTCAGAGTTTCTCTTTATGCCACTTCCGCCTCACCTATGACATTCTTTTTCGCTCACAGGACTGTTGCAGAGTACTGCCCCAAGCTGCGGTCCCTGAAGGTGAATCACTGTCATAACGTCACCGAGTCAAGCCTGGATCCTCTACGGAA
Source organism: Maxillicosta whitleyi (assembly GCA_029822895.1). NCBI lineage: Eukaryota > Metazoa > Chordata > Actinopteri > Perciformes > Neosebastidae > Maxillicosta > Maxillicosta whitleyi. The sequence continues at coordinate 7,096,607 of JAPSES010000109.1, read as the reverse complement.
ACGCAACGTAGTGATCGATGTGGAGCCGCCTCTACAGCGAGCGCTGGTGCTTCTTCAGGATGTGCTCGGATTTGCTCCCTTTATCAATCTGCAGATTTAGCCCAAAGGCCAACTGTCAGCTCCCAGTGCACACAGGGAGGTCTTATCTGCTGTTAATAGGTGGGTGGTCTGGTCTTACAGATGTCCACAACCTCACGTTTCAGTGAATCGTACACGCATTAGTTTACGTCGCGCCAAACCTCCAATCACAACTTCGTAGGTGAAAATGTAGATTAATGCTACTTTAACGATACATTAGAACTCTAAAGTCTACGTTCACGATATTGTGATGTATGGTTTTAAAAGCAGCAGTTTGGTGGACAAAGACCCGCTGATGAAACCAAAACATTTTTACAGCCGAGTGAAGCAACGGAGACGCCGACAAAGCATTATGGAGGTAGCAAACGCACGCCAGCTTACTTTTTATTTAACCAAAATACATGATACTGTTTAAAGTGATAGAAACCTGGATATTAAACGTACTTAGGCTGTAGATTCACTCCACTGACAGAAGACTGGAGGAGAAGTGACACGCACTGAACTCCATTTATCCACGATTGAATTGGCTATTTATTTAAAATCAATTTAAAAAAAAAATAAAAACAAATGATTAGTAGATTATTTACAGGACTGCTATACTTATACTTACTATACATATGTAGTAATAGGGTCGAGCCGCAGTCAGTCAGTTTAGTGAAGAGGATGATCTGACTAATGCCATATGCAAACAAAATGTCCCATTAAGTGTCAGAATTTGACCAGTGCACACTTTATAAATCTACTTTTTAAAGAAGAATACTTGAATTTTTATTATCTTATGATATTAAGTTATTGTTCAGTGTTGACTGTACTCATTAACTCTTTTTTTTTTTTGCCTCATAAACTCAGGTATTGAGATGTAAAATGGTAATAGCTCTATTTCTAATGTGTTTTAATCCATATGTACATTTCAAAACAGAATACGCAGACTTTAGTTCAAATCACAAATAGTTATAGTCTGAGCTTTTGACCAGATCACCCACATATCTGTTGTGTGTCTCTGTGTGTGTGTATATATATAGTGTGTGTGTTAGATTTTGGCATCTTTGAAACAAACAGTAACCGTAAATGCACAAACCGTTCTGGCAGAGACTTTAATAGCAGCCAAGCATTGATAGTCAGTGCTTAGTTTCCTTTGTTCCCGTTACTTCACATGGACACAGTTTATTCGGAGCAATATTAAGAGAATTCAACAAGACCTGGATACGTTGCACTGAAGTTTATGCAGTAATAAACTGTATTATAACAAAAAAAGATGCTTAATGCAGATGGAATGGGGAACACTCCATTTGTAAACGACTGAAGAAAGCCATGTTTTTTTTTTTTTGTTTTTTTTTTTGTTTTTTTTTTGCTTCATGTCCAAACAATGTCTAATTTATACTCACTCTTGGGCTACGTTCACACTGCAGTTGAAAGTGACCAAATCTGATTTTTTTGTTTTTTTTTTCAGTCATATGCAACTTCAAACATGGAATGTGATCTTTAACGTGGGGCTTGATCAGATATTGGTCTGAGATTTTCCAACGTGACCTCGGTCTGAAACATAGGGAAAGGAGTTTGTTTCCAAAATGAAAACTAGCATGTTGACCCTTGGGGGGGGGGAGGAGGGGGGACACGGGTTGTAGATGTGGTAGTTTTTATACTGCTGTGTATTCCTACATGCTATGCCACTTTTGTCCAGCAGGCACCGCCAAAGTGTTCTGGATAAATCCACGTACTTGTAAGGCTGGTGTATTTCACTGGTCTTTTCCTTCACCAAAAATACAGACGTATGCCAGATTGCAGCCGTAAACTCTTTCCCTATTTTGTGCGAATCTCAAGACACACATACACGCACGCCCACAGAGGCCACTTGGCATTTATAATATAGACATATCTAGATACTGTTGAAAAACACTGGCTCCCAAAGTCAATATTCGTTGTGGTCTCATTCATTTTATTTTCAATTTCTAATAAGTGATCTGGTCCGCCGTTAAATGTTCCCTCAGTTTCATCAGATCTCAGGGTGAAGGAGGTTTGATATCTGCCATGTCTGGCTTTGATTGACAGGTCTGTATGACAGCTCATTCGACAGCCAAGTCTGACTTTATAAGATTAGTTAATAAAAAATAACAAGCCTGTAAAAATACTGTCTTATACAGTGTTTAATGAAGTTTCCTATTTTACAGGTTAGCATTAGCTTGTGTTTAGCATTAGCATTAGTCCACTTATAACCCTTCCGACAATTCTGCAGCTTTTGTTCAAATATGGTCACTTCTGGCACCATGAAAATGGCCAAATTGCAAACTACTGCCTTCAAAATGGCTGTTTAGAAAACAACGGGTGATGTCACATTTCCCTAATTATATACAGCCTGTGGTCAAACAAACATTTGTAACAGCTATATATAGTTCTTATATAGTTCTTAATAGGTCTATAGGAAATCAAGTAAAATGTATGACTGAGAAGGTTTGCATTGTAGTGTCACACGTAAAAAAAATTCAGTCCTTCTGTCACGTTAGACACGCCCCAGTTGTTGCTGTTTCCAGTGTCATTTAAATATTGACTTATTTTAATTTTGGTCACATCCTGATGTAAAAAAAAAAACAAAAAAAAAAAAACTTGAACAGGCGAACAAAAGATGCTCATTCATCTAGAGCATCACCTTTTATTTGACTGTAACTAAAATTAGCCACTTGTACGTTCGGCTCAAAGAGACATCACTGGGTGAATCGGTGCAGGGACCGGGTTATGGCTCTGGAGAAAAAGAACCAGTCAAGCAAAATGGCCTTGGCAGATGGACAAAAAAATCAGGGTTGAAATGGGACTGAATCAGGTTTGAGCTGCCCAGCAACAGAAGAATGTTAAGACTGAATGCTTTGTTATGTAGTGTCTGAAGTTACAAATACTAATCTAACAGTATTTTTAAGAGGAATTGGATAAATTCACTGGTGTATTGATTGATGCCTGAAAGATTTTTTTTGTTTTTTTCATAGGGAAATATCCCAGTGAACGGTAAAACACTGACAGAAACCTCTTTACCACACATAAATATGGATAATACTTGCATATTTCAGCTTAAAACTATAGTTTAATGTTTTAATTTGTAGCAGAGTATATTATACTCAATGGACTGATCTGAACACTTGTAATTCTTTTGGTTTTGTGGATGCAGTTGAGTTCAGGAGCCACATTTTGGAAGAAATAATGGAAAGAAAAAAAAATATTCGATGTGTGCAGTTAATCAGAATTGAACACAAAGTCTGATGGTGTGAATGTAGCCGCATTGTTTTAACCAAAACACTTTATTTTTTACTGGTTTTTACTTTGTGGTGTTTGCATTGTACTTTATCTCATCCTGTGTTTCATTTTGAAACATTAAAAAAATGTTTGAGTTTAATTAAACATTTTTATTTTGCATGTATGTGCCAAAAATAAAAGGCGAGTTTGGCCAAATCCCATAAAAACCTTTATAATTGTTGTATTAAATGGATTTTTATTATACAGGGCGTCCTAAAAAAACAAACAAAATTATATCATTTGAGTGACTACATGAACAGGAGAAATGCTAATGCTAATGCTAAGATTTATTTTGGACATAAAATGTTTTATTCTACAAAAAAAAAAGCATGTCTGTTTCTGAACCTGAAACCTCTGTTTGCATTTAACCCTTTTTGTTAAGAAAATATGAGGTTTATTACATTAATTTTCTGGTGTTTTATACCAGCTTTCATTCAACACGTCAGATGTTTCTAACTGAGCTTCTTGTCATGGGGTCAGAGGTCATACTAAATAACAACTTTAACATTTATAACCTTTTATTTGAGTTTTTTGTGTGTTTTAATGCCTTGCACACAAACAATTATTACAATTATTAGACCACCCCTCGTTTTCTTCAGTTTCTTGTTAATTTTAATGCGACTAAAGGTACATTTACTTGGACAAATATAATGATAACAACAAAAATAGCTCATAATAGTTTAATTTCAGAGCTGATATCTATCCATTTAACATGTTTTCTTGATAAAAAACCAAAATCATTTCAGTTCTTACATCAGTATCTCTGTCATTGTACTGATAATAATAGTGCTTTTAGACATTTTGTTTTCTTTTCTGTCCTTTTTAGTCACATGACACACACAGGAGTTAGTACTGGATTGCATAACCATTGTTTTTGATGACGTTAGATGGTCTAATAATTTTTTCCACGACTAATTCCTATATTTTATTATGTATCCGAGGAAAAGAGAATGAGAAATAAATGAATATGTTGATTTTAATCCTGCAAAAAAAAGCAAATCTATTTGCATAGTACTGTATATTTTCAATAATATGTATAAAATAGCTCCAAATTGGCTTTTTGTTGCATTAATTCAATTAATTGGTGATTTGGATCATCTTCAAAAAAGAAAAAAAGAAAAAGGCTTTATGGTATTTAATTTTCTAAGACATCTATAACATTTTCAAGGAGAATAAGGAGTTACATTTTGAGGTGCGATGTAAAAATAACTGCAAAAACCCCCCAGAAAATGTGTATTTATTGAAATATATTCAGTAAAATTTACTGTTAAGTTCTAAAATTAATTTTGTGCTATATTGACGTATTATTTTTAAGATCTTCATTATATTCTCTGTATTAAAATCTAAACCACAAGTCCCCCAGTTTAGCGAAAAAACTCTCATGATGAGTTTTTTTTCCCCTCTCAGCTCTTGCTTGGTTGAACATGTGAGCGCTTATTTCCATCTTTTTTTTTTTTTTCTTTTCTTACAACACAAAGCTTCTTATTAACTGAAACGAGTAGATTTTTGGCTCATGTGTGTTAGTTTGATGGGGAAAACAAACCAGATTCTTTTAATTCCTGCAATTCACTTCACTTGTCAAACATAATTGTCTTTATCACAGCTCTGTCATGATGTAGTTAGTGACTGAAATTCACTATTTCTGACACAAGGTGGCAGCAATGAGTCAGGATTCAAGTGGGAAAACTGCACAACTCCAGTGCATCCACAGTCTACTGTATCAAACACAACCAGATTTTCTTAACTGTTAGGTTCTATTGGTGTTAAGATAATCATAATAAGATAACATCCTATGATTTTATTAACACAGATGCACACAAAAAAAGGAGTTTATTCCTCTGTTTGTTGCAGCAGCTCAGTGTTAAACATTCCTCATAGTTTTCTCTTGTGGTATGACTAACAGACTATTTTGTAACTTGTCTTTGTGACAACACAACAGGTCTATTTTCCACTTGATGGCATGGTTTCCCCCATCTGCTGTGGGCTGTCCACACGCTGAATGTGCACCAGCAGAGAGTTGTGTTTGGAGGGCTTCAGGGATCGACCGGCATCCTTCTGTTAGCTCTGCTGATCATCATATTGCACTGCTGTGCCTCGCAGGAGACATCGCAGTGTCATTAGTTATAAAGGAAATCTTGAAATTTCAATTCACACAAGCCACACACGGCAGAAGGAAGATATTTAACCGAACTGGGCTTTGGATTTTAAGCATGGATGAGTAAGAATTAAAGAGGGAAGTGTTAATGTGACACGTTTTTATTGACAAGTCATTGTCCTCTAACTTTAACAACTTTTGATTGTCACCTGTAAATCATTCTATTATTATATTATTGGGTATAAAGTTCCCCAGACGCCCCTCGCTCACTGTGTTTTAGGATGAATATTTTAGAATAAATGCTTTTAAAAGTTAAAAGTGAATAGTCTGGTCTAGTTTGTATATATGATGTGTGGTTTAACAAGATAAAAAAGCTGAAAAATACTTAAATCTTTGTAAAAATCAAAGTTGGAATCATTCTAAATTAAGATTTTCTTGAAGTGTTTCATCCTGCATTTTCTCATTGTTGTTCGAAGCTGTAATGATTTAATGATTTAATTATTTTATTATCATTGGACTGAAATATCAATCAAATCATCCATCTAAACTCATCAAAAACAATGTTTTTGCAATCCAGTCCTAACTCCTGTGTGTGTCATGTGACTAAAACAGACAGAAAAGAAAACATTGAATGTGTAAAAGCAGTGTTTTTGTCATAGATATTGATGTAAAAACTGAAGTGATTTTGTTTTTTATCAAGAAAATGTGGAAAATGGATAAATATCAGCTCTGAAATTAAACTGTTATTGGCAGGTTGTTGATATGTGTTCACGTTATTCACATTTTTCAGTGAAAGCATAGTTTGTAAATGTAAATATTCTACTTTTTATTCACAAGAACTAAGTAGGATTATTTTGTTTTGTTGCATATTCAAAATTAACTAAGCTAAATCGAATAAACTAAACTATTTTTTATTTTTTTTACATTAACCCATAAAGACCCAAACCTTCACTGGCAACTAAAATGTTTAATACCTGTTGATCCATTAATCCTATTAATACATGTAAATAATTGGTGTAAAATACAGTTTTTCACTTTTCATGATCATCAGATATATGACACATTTGGATGTTCAGAGGCTCCGTAGTTACCGTGGAAACACTGTCATCTTCTACAACATTAATTCACCAGTAAAACCCATGGAGTTGGATCAATGCAGTTATGTTTAATCAATGATATAATTGCTGAAAAATTAACTTTTCTTCAGTTTTCTTTGTTTTTGTGATAATAACCTTCAGCTTTAATTTGAGTTTTTTACTATCAGTAAATCAACATACCTGAAGTATATATATTATATTATATATTTATATATAATAATAAAATAAATAAATAAAATTTGATTTGACATAAAAGTAGTGCTGGGTCTAAACATAGAGTACAAATAAGTGCATTTTTTGCATTGAAATACAGTAGATTTGATGTAAAAAGTGACATATTATAGTTAAATAATGAAAGGGACCATTTGGCATGTTATTATTTTAAAGAATATGATGCATTTCTGTAAAATAAAGTACAAAACTTTACATTAAATAGTTAAAGTGTGCTTAAATGCAGTATAGATACATGAATGCGGCAATAATATGTATAAAAATATCATATATTTTATAGTAAAATAGTGAAAAGGACCATTTGGCATGTAAAAAAAATTAGATTTTGATATGATTTGACATAAAAGTAGTGCTGGGTCTAAACATAGAGTACAAATAAGTGCATTATTTGCATTGAAATACAGTAGATTTGATGTAAAAAGTGACACAATGTAAAAATACTGAATTGAAACAGCCCCAGTATTAGATCCCAGTATAAATGTATAAAGTTTGTGCTGTGCTACTGGTCGGCAGTCAGTGGGTTAAAAGCGTTTCAGACCACATTCATCATGTAGGACCTCAATTAGCATTGATCTGGAGGGGGGGGAAAGAAACATCGCTGTGTTATTATATACCATGGAGCAATTTCTGTTCCAGTGATTGAGTATGGGGGGATTTTTCTAACATCGCTGGCCTTACATATTTTGTCTTCCTGTCAATAATCTGGCACTTGTCTAAATTATTGATCAATACCAAGTGATCATTTTATACCAGTCGCTCCGTTTTTATTTTTCTGATCTTACGTGATTTATCTGATGTATTCAGCGTGCAGTTTCAGCCCCTGGCAGCATGTAATATACTTATTAAAACTAAGAATAAATCTAAATTTCACCTTTGGCTGCAGAACGGCTCAGTCGTGTTGTTTAAGAGGCTCTCAGGGTTCATTATTAGACTCATGTGGTCGTTAAGTTCATTTAGGCTGTTATGTGGTCGTCGTTACAAAGTAAGACTGACAAGGTGTGTGCATTTAGGAAAAAGGAAAATGATTGAAATTCTTATTATGTAACAGGTGCGTCAATAAAACGGTCCCTCTGAGCCTCAGGCAGAACTCACGACGAACTCTATACGGATGAAAATATATTAAAAATGTATGTTTTTATTGAGAACTTTTAACAAATTACATTAAAATACAACTTTTGCCATTTGTTTTCTGTTATAAATCGGCAGCTTTTTACTCAGATGTGCATTTGAGGTACTTTTATAAATATTTCAGTTTTTTTTTTTTTAACATATCAAATCAAGTGTATTAAAATGTGTTGCTTTTCAATGCTATAAATATATGATGCACCTCAAAAAAATTAATATCTGACCTAGATAAACTGACTTGCATTTCAAATATGTAACGTGAAATATATATATTTTTAGATTTATTTACTTAATCTTGTTAAGATTTTTTAGTTTGTCCCTAGAATTCTCATCTGGAGCTATACGCCATTTAGATATTTCAACTAATTATATTTAAAACAAAACAAATAACGTTGTTGGAGGATGAGTAAATGCTTGTTTTATGTAGTTTTACCTATACATATCTATCGAGTCATTAAATCTTCATATGATCATTAAAATAGTTAAAAAAAGAATCTTACTATGAAGACTTGAAACAAGTATATTCTGCTTAAAATAAGAATTTTAGCATTTTTAGAATCCTTAGATAATATTGTGTTATTTTAGTAATTGTGCAGTTTTCTTACTACACCAGCAGATGAAACATTTTAACCCAATAATGGGTTTAATTTTCTTATTTTGTACAGGCCGTTTATGCACTGTGATCATATGAATGATATATGTATGTAGGTTAAAGTACAAAACTGTACATTATATAGTTAAAATGAGCTCAAATGCAATATGTATACATGAATGCAGCAATAAGATAAATAAAAATGTCATATATATTATAATAAAATAATGAAAGGGACCATTTGGCATGTTATTATGATGCATTTCTGAAGGTTAAAGTACAAAACTGTACATTAAATAGATAAAATATGCTCAAAATCTAATATATATATATACATGAATGCAGCAATAAGATAAATAAAAAAATCTCATATGTTACAGTAAAATAATGAAAAGGACAATTTGATATATAATAATATATTATCTTAAATAATATGATGCATTCCTGTAAATTAAAGTACAACACTGTACATTAAATAGTTAAAATATGCTCAAAATACAACATATACATGAATGCAGCAATAATATAAACACAACTGTCATATATATTATAATAAAATAATGAAAAGGACCATTTGGTATGTTATTATCTTGTAGAATGTGATGCATTTCTGTAAATTAAAGTACAAAACTGTACATTAAATAGTTAAAATATGCTCAAAATGCAACATATACATGAATGCAGCAATACTATAAACAAAAATGTCATATATATTATAGTAAAATAATACAAGGGACCATTTGGCATGTCATTATCTTAAAGAATGTGATGCATTTCTGTAAATTAAAGTACAAAACTTTACATTAAATAGTTAAAATGTGCTCAAATGCAATATAGATACATGAATGTGGCAATAAGATATCTAAAAATATCATATATTTTATAGTAAAATAGTGAAAAGGACCATTTGGTATGTTATTATCTTATAGAGCATGATGCATTTCTATAAATTGAAATAAACAGCACATTAAATGGTAAAAATGAGCAACATATACATGAATGCAGCAGTAAAATGAATAATAAAAGAATCATTTATACACAATAGGGACCATTTTATTGCATAAGGAACACTCACTTTTAATTAAAGTACATTTTGATGATAATACAGATTAAATTCTCTCGATTTATAGATTTTTTTTTACATTTGGGAAAAAAACGGACACTTATTTAAGCCACTACATTTGTTTTATACTTTGTCTGCTAGTTATACAAATAAAAATGGAAAATATGACAAAATATTCCAACGATTTCTCAATCTTTAGGTACGTTTTACTCCAAATGTAAGCTTTAAACACATTTATGAACCCAAAAACGACGTAATATATCAGATGCGTCGAAAGAATAAAAAGCAGAAAATTTGGCTCCAGCTACTTTTCATCTTCTTTATAATTAAATAAAGTTGATCTAAAGTGAGGAGAGAATTACTGTAGCTGCTCAGAGAGGTTCAGAGATGAGCCCAAACTGTCAGAGATTTAGTTCATTTTCATATTTTTAATTAACAGACTTTTTTCCTACCGTCTTCCATCAGTGAATGAGTCGTTCTTTCATTTATTTGATGTAGTTTATCTCCCCCAACCATTCATATACAACCTTATTGGATCCTGGGACTTAAGGATCCATCTTTTGGCCACCAGAGAAGCATAACTAATGACACATTAAAGTGGCTTTGTGAGCGCGGCCATCAAAAATGTCGATCAATCAAGCAGGAAATAATGTTGGATTTTAAAATCTGCATGAATAAACATTTCAGAACGAGGGGCTCGAATGGGAGGGATTTCCGAGGTGTTAATGTACTCGTGTAAAGATAGTGGCGTCCTAACTACCTTTTCAGCGTTTATAAGTGTGTCTGTGATGAAGGGGGGGGGGGGGGACAAGAAAACAACAAATA
>JAPSES010000109.1:7069133-7080383 GCA_029822895.1 Maxillicosta whitleyi | reverse complement strand
TATATTAGTATTTTTCCTGTGCAGCAGAAAAAAACACATCTCCAAATGTATTAATTTTGACTGTTTGTAAACCAGTAGTAATCAGCTGGGGTCCGCTGGGGTGTATGGACATTCTCCTGTGGGGGTGTAGGTACAGGACGTGACATTAAAAAAAAAAAATCAAGAAAAATCATGGACTCACTGGCTTTTAGTACAAAGGAGATGCAGCAAATCCTCCTTGTTTCTATTAATTAAACTCATTAAAACCCCCTTTTATAGGCTTGTTTTTCAACATAGAGATGGGATTCTTATAAAACAGCAACATCTTAAACACATAATGATCTTATAAAACACCGCTTTTAAATATGTGCAGCAGTACAAAGCAATATACTCACTAATGCAAATGTAAAACTAATAAAAAACAGTAGGTGTAATAGTGACAGGGACCATTTTACTACAATTTTTGGCTTTGACTTGTCATATTTTAGCCCATTTTGCTAACAATACTTAAATAAAAGCAAGATTTTGATGGTAAAACACTAACATGTAGCTGAGTATTTCCAGTGCGATGCTAGTATACGTTAATTTTATCGATGTAATTGCACTTTAATGGTTCCCTAGTCTTTTTTTATTCCCTTTGAAATGCTAAAAAGGAGCTTGTCATAGAGATGCCTTTCATTGTCTTGGCTCAGATCTTTGTTCCCTGCAAAGTAAATGATAAGACAGCCTAGTATCTTTCAGTGTCCGCTAAGCATAACAGGATCTGATCTGTGATTATGGCACAATGTTGAACTCTGATCTCTGCTGGCTGGAGGACACAAGTTCAACGCAGTTACTTACAATTTAGCGAGCCAGATTAGTCAGAGGGCAAAATGCTCCTGCCACTACGAATCCTCGTCATGTTTACTATGTATGCCTTCTCCGTTACGTAAATTGTGGTTGTTTGTATCACAGGCAAATTGAGCAGAACCACAAAACATGGCCTCTGTTAGAAGAAAGCTTGAGACCGGAAGATTGACCTTTTAGCGAAATGGTTAAACCCTCGAATTTAAGTACGACTTATGTTTGTTTTTTTTAACCCATAAAGACCCAGCGCTACTTTTTTTGTCCGCTCACAGTTTAATTTTTCTCTCTATTTAACATATCTTAAGTGATTTATCGCCATTTATCATAATATTATCCTCTCCATTTTGCATTTTTTCAGTGAAAATGGAGTATTTTCTTAGATTTATTTGATTAATCCTATACTTTAATCATCATGTTGACCTTACGTTTGAGGGTTATCACACCAAAATAAGAGGAAACTTGAGAAAAAGTGACTTTTTCAGTAAAATTTATCATTAATTTAAAATAAACCACGTGTCTCCATCCACTGTCATTGATCCAACTCCATGGTTTACTGGTGAATCAATGTTGTAGAAGATGACGGAGTTTCCATGGTAACTACGGAGCGTCTGAATGTCCAAATGGCTCATAGCCTATCTGATGACAATGAAAAGATGATAAACTGTATTTTACACCAATTATTTACACGTATTGATTTGATTTGTGGCTCTAAAGTTATTTAACATTTTAGATCAGTGGATGCTTTTGGTTATGGGTGTATGTTTTGTTTTTATGGCTTAAAGATGAACATTGAAATGCAATACAGAACCTACGAAGAGTGGCAGATGTGTTTGTTATAGATTTGAGATGTTTATACTTTATTGCATATTCCCATTTTATGTAACTTTTTACTTCTCTTTCACAGAATCTCAGTCAAATTTCTACTTTTCTTCACACTATTTTTGTATGATAACTTTCACTACTTTTCATTTGAGATTTGAGACAATAGCTGATACATACAACTCATTTTTAAAGATTAAACCAGTGATTTCCACCCTTTTTTCTTCTAATATGAATAACATGATTTCAAGGCTCAGTTATTCTATCAGTTGTTAGCTGCTCCAAAAAATAATTTTTTTTCCCCTTGTTTATGTTCCCACATAACTTTTCCAAATCAAATCTTAACAAAAACCAAGCCTTAGAGAGAGAGAGAAAATTTTTTTAAAATTTAATTTCTTTCTTTTTTAATTTTATCATTAGGTATCAGTCAAAAGAACCCAACAGTTCTTTTATATTTTGACGTTTTTTTTTTTTTCTTTAGTTTTTTTCATGCAGAACCAATGAAGTACAGGGTTTATTGTTTTATTAGTGATTGTACTTATGGATCTGATAAATTTTGCTTCTCATGATACTGTGTGATTGTTACTTTGCAGATGAAAATACTAAATAGTTCTTGCAGGTAGATCCTGTTTTTGGGTTCTGTTCATTAGGTGTGAATGGATGCAGCTGAGGTTCCACCAGCTGAAGACGATCAGCCTGGGTGGGTGTGGATATAAGGAGGAGGAAACTCACAGCTCAGTTTGATCGTGACCTCTGTGGTGACAACACGTCTGTTTTTATCCGCTTGTTTTATGCCATTTAAAGAAAACAAAGTGTGGTTATTGGTTTTATTTTCCCCTTCTGATCATTCCATTCCCTCTTGAGTTTTGTTTTTGGTACATTTATTTATTTATTTTTTCTTTTTTCCACCCTTTGGTAGCTTCATTGGGTGGTAGTTTTCACCCAAACCATCTTTTTGAACCAGTTTCTGCCCAATGTTTGTTTTCCATTTAGTTTCCCTTAATTCAGCCCCAAGCGTTCACTTCATATATGAGAAACGTAATGATGCTAAAGCTTTAAAGGAGCAATATGCTGCTTTTAAAAAATGGAATTATGCGTCTTAAAACATTTCCCGGTAGTCTACATAAACTATAAATAATCTGCTTGGGTCTGCATTCTATATTTATTTAACTCCACAGGTCCGTCTTGAGCCTTATTTCCGAGTCATGACACTAGAAAGGTGGTTTTAAGCAAATTTAATTTTATTTATAGGCTACAGCGCCAAATCGTAACAAAAGTTATCTGATGACACATGGAGCTAAAACCAGACTCTGGCCCTTTAAATGCAAATTAGCCCCTTTACACCCCACCCCCTCCAGGTTAACATTTTAGGTAAAAGTCTCAAACTTCAGACATTTTTTCAGATTTTTCTCCAACCGCTGCTGCTGATAAACTATTATATCGTCCTTGGAGAAATGTTCGTCAGAAGTCTTGACCTTTTTATATGTACAAATGTCATGATGTAACTAGTTAGACTTAACAAATTAAAACAAGCTTTTGAAATCCTCTTTTTTTACCAGAATAAATACAAAGCTAACTTTGCAGTACCTGGTGCGTTCAAATTCAAAGTTTATGAACTGTTAGGAAATAAATGCACAAATAAATGAACCTAATAAATGAATTTAAATATGGAAATCATATAACACCTAAAGTTACATTAGCTTCATTACTAGAAAAATGTTTGTGTATTGTTGGCTTATTTTAATGGATGCACAAACATTCTGTACCCGTCCCTCCTCATGATAAAAACAAATGGCGCCTTTCCACTACATGGTACCGACTCCACTCTACTCTGTAAGCTTTTCCTCTACATGGGACCAGCTCGTCTCGGCTCGACATGGCGCGTTATTTCCGCATCATCTGCTCAGATTTGCCAAAAACTTGCTCGTTGCGTATTTTTTCATCTGGATTTTTACGTCTGCCACCAAAGACTGAATCTACGTGACTGTCTATGGTGTAGTTTTGTTTTGTCATCATGTGGATTAATATTTCGCTATTCACTGTCTACTTCCACTTTGGGTTTTTGTAAATCGCGGGTCACAGAGAAAACTGTCTGCAGTGTTGTGACATCACGTTTTGGTATCCGCTCCAGGATTTTGCAACCTCGACTGAGGCAGTACTAAAAAACTAGTATCGGGTCTCAGGTTCCAAGGTCCTTTTTTCGTAATGGAAAAAGGAAAGAGCCGTGTAGAGTCGAGTAGAAAAGCGTCAAAAGGTTCCATTGACAACGGTATCAGCCTACCCATAACACCAACAGAGGCCTTCATTAACACGGGAACACTTATAAACAACTTCTGCTGGTGAATTCAGTGGCCAAAACGTCTTTGTAGGTTGTTGTCCACACATTGATTAAGATAGGCTACTTTGTTTTGCCATCTTGTTAATGCGTTTTTCCCTTTTTGCCCTACGCATTATATGGACTAATAAGTAGAAGAGAAAATATTCCCTGATTTATTCAGTTTCTCCATAATCTGACACCAGCAGTTGGTCTTCTGACTGTCTGAGTAGTTCTTGTCGGTAACAGTGTCATCCTCTCCTCCGCCAATGCTAAGTTGCTCCACAGATCCATGATCCAAAAAGTTTCCCAAATGATGCGTTGATGTGCCTTGCTGTTTATCATCATTCCTTTCGGTCGTCTCATTCACTGGTGGAAGGTTATGGCACCATCAGACTGTTCAGACCAGACTGGGTGGTGATTATCCACGTTGAATCTGCTAAAAAGACTGACGATGGTATTAAAGATGGCTGATCGTAGACTTTTGTCTCAAACCTCGTGAGATCGCCCAATGAGGTCTGACCACCAAAAACAAATGCACTGTTAAATACTTGAAAGCAAGGGATTGTGGTCTTATTTTTTTATTTTATTTTTTATTTTAAATGAAGCTCAGAAAAAGCAAGTACTTAACCAGCACAAACAGACACTGAAGATGCACCAAAATCAGTTTAATTTGGGAGGCTTCACATTGTAACTTGAAATTAACCTTTTTTTCCCTTTGAATTAAATAACGCGGTATTCTCAAGGCTAACAAAACCAGTTGATTCACAAGAATAAGAATATTCACATTATTTTTTCAGGTAAATTAACGTGCAAATCAAATAATTGTCATTGTTTACACACTCACACCCCTCGTGCAATGGTTCCAGATAAATGCTGCTTGCTTTATCCTGATGGGAGTTGTAGTCCTTGGTGTACTTTCCCTAGACAGTTAGAGGTCGTCAACTTCACAGCCAACGCTGCCTTTAACCCACAAACCCTTATGGTGTGAAGGTGCAGAGACGCTCCTCTAGTATTCATCAAAATTTAAGTTCGTTAATAAGTGCGTTTACTATTTTATTTACCAGACAATGACAACATTTGAGCATTGTCTCATATTTAGGCTGTTATAATAAGTGTAATTTCAGTTTTGTTTTTTTCATTTTAATGGACAGAAATGAGGTGTGAAAATAGAGTATAATCTTTTTTTAAGATTTGATATCGACCTGGTCTTATGTCTGTTTTTTTTTTTTTGGAAATTGTTCCACGTGGAAATGAAATAAGTCTAGTGATTGGCAGACCATCTAAAAAGGGGAGAGGAAAAAACCCTCCATAAAGGTGCAGTTCTACTTCAGGCCAGTGGAGGACATGCTTTCCTCAGACTGGAAACACAATATATGGTTTTATGAAGCCTCATACACACCAACCTATTCCATCAGGAAGTACTTGCATTAAATGTAGATGTATTATGCACCGACCACAAACAAGGAAGGGTTATATAGACTAATAAATGATGATATCTCATATTAATTAAGAAAAATTGAAGTGGTGTCCTTTATGTACTGAGCTATATACTGTTAGTGTTTACACTAGAAATGTGACAGAATTAAATTACAGTTAAGCAGACAAATGAATGGCTTTGTAATTACAAGTATTAGCAGCAGCCTTGACCTGTCATTTTCTGCAAACACCTATTTTTTTTTTTTTTAGTTAATTTTATTTATTGTTTTTAGCCTGGTCCCCCCTATAAAGTGAATGTGTCAGATGCAGATAATTTTTTGTTTTTTTTTTGTTTTCAGGTGACGAAGCAAAAGCATATGAATATTGATAAACCTGCATGCTATGAAAATTAATATGGTAAAAAAAAACTGATTGTATGGTCTAATCTTGCAAGTTGCTTTTGGAGTTTGTACAATATATCCATTACTCATATTATTATTTTTATTTTATCCTTTATCCAGTTATTGCCACTTTCTACCAGTAAAGGAAGATCACTTATAGGGTTCAAAATGTATGATTTTTACCATTTACTGTACATTAATACCATGTACTTTTTGAATTATTTGCCTGAAATGCCTGTTTTTGGTGTCTTCATACAGGAATATATGACATATAATGATCCATTTTACCCAGTGAGACTTCCATCATACAACTTTATAACTGAACGCTACGTCATGAAGTCAAAACCTACTGTTTTTCCTCCATCAAAGGCTGTACCCCCTAATGTGTTGACTGTGAAACTGAAGGATGAAATGTTCCTTTATGGGTTAAGTTTACTGAAGTCAATGAAACACCTCTTGACTGGCCTTTCTATCTTTCTACACAAAACTTTTCAGAGATTTATGGAATTCTTACAGGTCAGCAACACTATAAACATCATATTTTATTTTTTTTTTCTAGAGCAGCAACCATAACCCTTTATCAAGCAAGTGACTATTTTTGGTCATTTCAGCAAACATGACAAGATGGTGACAGCAACTATTACAATGAGTCAACAATATGAGGTTCAATGTGGTTCTACAGGGTCTGGAAGGTCCACCTGTGCATAAACAGTGAGTGGACCTGCTCTGTTAGGTACCATGAAGTAATGGTACTAAAGTGATGAAGTAACGGTACTAATGTAAGAAATGATGAAGTAATGGTACTAATGTAAGGAGTAATGAAGTAACGGTACTAATGTAATGAAGAAATGGTACTAATGTAAGGAGTAATGAAGTAATGGTACTAAAGTGATGAAGTAATGGTACTAATGTAAGGAATGATGAAGTAACGGTACTAAAGTGATGAAGTAACGGTACTAATGTAAGGAATGATGAAGTAACGGTACTAAAGTGATGAAGTAATGGTACTAATGTAAGGAATGATGAAGTAACGGTACTAAAGTGATGAAGTAACGGTACTAATGTAAGGAATGATGAAGTAACGGTACTAAAGTGATGAAGTAATGGTACTAATGTAAGGAATGATGTTCAAAGGGATCATGTGGATGTGGACAGGTGTCTGGATCAACACTTATGACGTCCCACACTGGAAAAAATCTAAATCTTACAAAGTGTAAGTATTTTTCTCATTTCTAGTCAAAATATCTAATCACACTTAAAATAAAACACAATCCTCTTTATCTCAATCCTCTATTGACAGCAACCTCGTGATATGATTCATATCCTGATACAGGGGTCACGATACTATACACATCGCGATATATGTGCATTCTGGTACATGGTATTCACTGATATGCATCCAGATCTTTTATTTTCTGCAGTTTTTACTTTAACATTTTTAAAGAAAACAGACACATGTTATACCCAAGTCAAGTGTTATTTTTATTTTTTGCTGTAGAGCAACAATTCCACTGTAGTTCATGTAAAACACTGCATTAAAAACTTGGCTGTAGTGCACAAATAAAGACGGTTTTAATAAACATGAAACATGCAAAGTCAGATGCCGTTTACGAAACTTGATAAACTAATTGTTTGTTGCATGTGAAATATCGATACTGACGCCTGCGTATCATGAAGAGGTTCGCCACGACATATCCCCGTATGGATATTTTGAACACACCCCTAGTATTTTCACTGCGACGCTAGTTCTTTTCATTTTTTTTAAAGTGTTTTTTTCTCAGTTGTAATTTAACCACTGTTCTTTTCCTCACAGGAACACAGACTCTAGGTCTTCCTGAGGTGCTTACTCGTTCCTATTTATACCTAGGTTGTAACTCAGACACAACATAAGGCCGTCACTGGTGCAGTTTTTGGCGAGTTCACCCTAAACTACAGAATAACCGTCTTTTTCCCACGCAGGTGTAATCAACAGTGGGATGAACTTGCTGTGGTACAACACGCGGATGACGCACACTCCGAGACCTCCATCAAACTTCTTTATGAAGTAGAGTGAGGACAATTTTCCTGCTGAAAGGTGGTCTACCTGGAAGGCCGGGGCTCCCTGCCAGCTGCATGTCATTTCTATCAAATGTGGCCGGGTCTGTCAATTAAGAAAACACAGGGCAATCTGTGGCCGCTGAAAGAGATCCCTTTGGCCCGCTCCCAGGCTGAGAGACGGCCTTTTGTTCCCAGGCATGTCTCACATACTTTCAGAGCCCAGATAAGCTCAGGCTTCATGAAACCCTGCATTATATTTGCCCACTGTAATGTCTCTGTGGGGTCAGGGAATATGGGGAAGCACTGTCGGCAAAAAGGTAATATCCCCTCCCCCCCTCCCACACACGAATAATGGGGTCAGGAATAGAAGCCACAGGTTAGGTGGTCCTGAGGCCAGGCTGAGGGACTTTTTGCTGAGTGATCCCCCTCCTTCTTACGTGCCCACCCTCGATCCTTTTTTTTTTTTTTTTCCTCGGACACAAACTGCAAAACAAGCAGGCAGCTTTAGCTGTTTCCTGAAATCGGATAAACAGGTACTCTATGCCTGGACACTGGGGGAAGGGGGTTTGTTTTAACGCAGGCCGGACCACCCACGGACACAAACAGGTACATCAAGGTGGGATGAAATATAAGAAGAGGGGGGGGGGCTGGAGTCGACGTGCAAGGAGAATGGACTCTTCAGGATGACTCGTGGTTCATCATAAAATATGCACAGTAACAAACACGGCAAATGCCAGGAATTCTTACACAGATTTGTTATTTAACTCACCCAGAAAAGGATTGATGCTGCTGTCAGGTTTTAGAATTGAGATTTGGTTATTGTTGTTATTATAAGTATTATTATGAGCATTATTATTATTAGTGTTATTATGAGTATTATTAGGAGCATTATTATGATTATGAGAATTATTATTGTGAGCGTTATGAGTATTATTGTGAGTATTATTATTGAGTATTATTATGATTATGAGAATTATTACTATGAGCATTATTGAGTATTATTATGAGCGTTATTATGACTATGAGAATTATTATTATTATGAGTAGAAGTATTATTATGAGCATTATTGAGTATTATTATGAGCGTTATTATGACTGAGAATTATTATTATGAGTATTATAAGTATTATTATGAGCATTATTATGATCATGAGTATTATTATAGATGGAGCAATCAAATGGTAAGAAAGTGACTAAAAACTGACCCAATCTACACATGAAACTAACAGGTTATTTTGCTAGCTTAAAGAACTTTCTATACAGCTACTTATGAGAAATCTGTAATTTGACAAAATTTATTGATTATATAAAGTAGCTGTGATTTTTGCCTCAGTAAAAGTCTGTTAGCTTCTGATGCTATGGTTTAATGCTAACGCTCAAGACTGTTTTTAACTAGAGTTCTTCAGTTCTTTTCCACGGGTCAAAGATCTTCTGCACATTCTGACATGAAATAACATTTTAAGACACGCAGATCAGAAGTAAAAGTCCTTTTTCTGTTTCAACAATGAACTCTCGTCAGTTTTTCGAACACAAATCTAATCCGGGAGAAGTAAAACGATAAGCGCCTATTATGCTAACGTGTCATTACTGCCCGTTTTAGCAGAAAAGAGGTGGACTGTTTTATATTGAAGGCCACAATGCATCGAATTTTACCCCTCGGCCGAGGAGTTTTGTAATAGTTTTGTCATCATTCAACTACATAATCACATTATCTGAACGCCTGCACACATGGACATAAGTTTAACTCACAAATTATTAATTAATTTACCTGTATTTTGGATTGTTTCAGTGGGAACAGGAGCATAATTATTAAAAGGTATTACATCATCAATAAGTCTTGCATTAGAGTAATAAAATATACAATCAGCCAAACACCATAATGTTGAAATGGAGCATATTGAGCCATTTTTATCATTGTAGGTCAGTTCAGTTTTTACCTATCAGTGCTTTTTTTTTTTTTTTTTTTTTTTTTCTTAACCATTAAACTGAGGGGGATCTGCACCAAAAAACATCATTATACGGTAGTTTTCAAGGAGAAATGGCATAAAGAGAGAGAGTTTGACTATCATTAACATGATTTTATAAGACAAGATATATATTTTATAGGTTATTAATGTCAGAAATGCATCTTCAGGTTTCCCCAAAAGCCTAACGCATGGATTTTGATGGTTTAAACAAATGCAGACAAGAGCTAAACGTATTAAAATATACACCATATGTCTTTTAAATTCTCACTCTTTAATATAAATGCTGGCTATAGTTGCTCACATAGTCATTTTCTTCACCATTGTCAGCAAATTGTCCATGCAGGAGTGAGGTATTTAACGTCCAGCCTGGGTGTGGTTCCACTACATAGGTTTAAGACTATGCTGAGTGCTCTTGAAAATTAGTTTTTTGGCAACTTCCTGGGATGCACAGTCTCCCAGCAAGCCACCAAGGCTTTGTCAAGACCGCGCTGGTTTAAGCTTGCAGCTTTTCAAGCCTCCCATTATGCCTGACTCAGTCGGGCAGAAAGCGAAAGAGCCTTTTCTGCAGTCATGTGGGCATACTGGCATTATACACAGTTCAGTATTAGATATTTGTGAGTCATATAAACAGAAGGGAGGGCACCGAGGCTTCTTGGAGGGAAAAAAAACTTTATAATTGGGGAGTTATATAAGTGTCCAAATCCTCCTCCAAGGATTTAATTTTTTTCCCCCCCATTGTGTGTTTTTTAAAAAGCAGGAAGACCTCACAGTGGAGGTGACAAATCCTCTGACACAGAAATCAGAGGTACAGTTTGACGACTGGAGGAAAAGGAGATTTATTTAATTTCCCCCCCACAGTCAGTACTTATGTGAATTTCTGTGAATGTTTAGGAGCGACAGCAAATCCTTTTTGTATTTTTCTAAAATCTGCCCCACAATTTAAAGCAGGTTAACTACATATTTTCTGCCACTAGGGGTCTCTGAGTCAAAATAGCATAGTTTTAATGTTACTATTTGATACGACTCATCACATTTAATAAGAGTACATTTTAATCAGATTATGTTCAGTGCAATTTTAATCTCACAAAAGAAATGTGAGTAGCATTACTTGCTCTGATTTCTAATTATACTTATAATTTCATTGTCTTATCTCTACTATTCTGGAAAGATTATTACCCCCGCCAAGAAGGTTATGTTTTTGCCGGTGTTTGTTTGTCTGTTTGTGTGCAACATGACTCAAAAAGTTATGGACGGAGTTTGATGAAATTTTCAGGATTTCTTGGCAATGGCAGAAGGAAAAAAATAGTAACTTTTGGATGTGATCCGGAAGAAATTCTGGATCACTTTGAAATTTTCATTAACATTGGGGTGAATGGGGCCAAAAATTTAGCTTCTCAGTATCTGGGTTAATTATTGATCAAACCTAATGAAATTTTCAGGAAATGTTCGCTCTGAGACAAGGAACAGA
>JAPSES010000109.1:7044318-7056818 GCA_029822895.1 Maxillicosta whitleyi | reverse complement strand
ACAGAAATACATTTGCTGGTCTGGATTAAACCGAAAAATCTGAAGGTCTGGACCAAACAGAGACGAGACAGAGCAGAACCACCGCTGTGGGTCAGTACTCAGCTGCTTGAGATGTGAAATTTCATATATATAACATACAGTTTTAAGAATTAAAATACCAATGTTGGAAATAAATACAGACGTGACTCAAACACTACATGTATTAAACTGTAATATAATGCAATTTAATGTTAAAAGCACAGTAGATGCCAGCCTCTTGTCATGAACTACATCTTTTATTATTGTTTTGACATTAAGAAGCAGTGTGGGATCATGGGAGATGTAGTTTTTGTCATTGTTGCAGATGGAAATCTAATTCTATTTACATATAAGGCAATATTATTATTATTATTATTATAGTTTTCATACAGTTACTGATCACATTATTTGTTCTGATGAATGAATCTTAACCCATAAAGACCCAGTAATACTTTTGTGGTACTTCACAAATAAATATTTCTTTCTCTCTATTTAACCTTTCTTAAGTTATTTACTACAATTTATTGTAATATTATCCTCAGTATTTTGTGTTTTTTCAAAGAAAATCACGTATTTCCCCATATTTAATTCACTGATCATGCATATATTCATAAAAATCTGATTGTCATAATATCGGAAACAAAGAAAAATTAAGAAAACACGACTTTTTCAACAAAAAAATATCGTTAACTGAGTATAAACCCAGTGTCTCCATCCACCGTCATTGATTCAGCAGTAAAACCCATTGAGTTTGATCAGTGTTGTAGAAGATGACATTGTTTCCACGGTAACTACGGAGCCTCTGAATGTCCAAATGGGTCATATCTGATGACCATGAAAAGAAAGAAAAGTGTGTTTTTCACCAATTATTTACATGTATTGATAGATTAGTAGATGTATCCATGGCTGTTTGCGTTTTCATGGGTTAAAGGAAGGTTAAGTGTTTGAACATGTGTGTGTATTGGCAAGAATATGGTGATACGACATATCATGGTACTGTTAAAAAGGCAATTTTTTGTTTTTCTCCTTTTAGAAATGGTCATTTCCTTGAATTGAATCACCAGAAATATGCACAAATACTAAACATATTTTTATTAGCTCACAACAGGATCTAATGCTATATCACAACATGTTAATGTGTTAAAACTTAAATTATACTTTACAGACATTACAGTGTAACATCCTGCTCAAATTGTTCATAACTAACATAACATTATGTTTGTACAATCCAAACAGAGGAACTAACATCTGCCTTTCTGACGATAAAAAGTGCTTTTAGGACACTTCAAACAACCAATAATTAATAAAACAGTGTTAAATAATAATAAATAAAATATAAGCAATAAAGAAAAACAACAATGAACTTTTGTCATATCTACATTTGAATAAATATCTAAAAAATATCGATACAGTATCATGAAATGAAATATTACACCCCATACACAGAACGTCATTTTTGGAAATTTTTGTTAAATTTTGTTAAATAATAATAAATAAAATATAAGCAATAAAGAAAAACAAACTTCTGGTATATCTGCATTTGAATAAATAGCTAAACATATCAATACAGTACTTTTTGATATCGACACAGTATCGTGAAATGAAATATCGCGATATTTTCTACCACCCCTTATACAGAACTAGTCATTTTTGGACATTTTGTTACATATTATAGCCTCAAACATGTCCAGACGAACTGATGCGCTGTCCTCCTCAATGTCACTTTCAATATTTGCAGATTCAGCAGGACCTGAACACATTAATAATGTCTAATACACCAGTGAAAAAGCGTACATTCTTACTCTGCTGGAATAATGGGCTCCTTGCATGTTTCTCTCCCCTCTACATCCCATCTCAGCGGTTGTCTCTAAATGCCATTTTAAGGTGATTTTGACACGCGGCTTATAGGACAACTGCTTAAACGAGACAACAGTTTGGGTCACAGGCTCTGACACTAAAAAACAAAATTAATCATCTTGTATTTTCACCCTAAAAGTCACTGAGAAAAGCCACCGAAACACTGAAACAGTGTGACTTCCTGCCCAAGGACGTTCCTGGGAGTGTTCTTGAAAAGACGGCATACGGACGTTCCTCGCCCAAAGGGTTAATGTTGATGAAAAACAAACAAACACGTCCATAAATAGGTGCTTTCCCTGGAAGAAAGACTTTATATGCTACGAGCTCATTTGAAATTCAGCGGAATGGTCGAACATACAGGGCTGACGATGGGGGGTAAATTAGAGCTCGGAGATGAATTATCAAACAATTAAAAAAAACGAGGCTGAGCCAAAGGGAAACAGAGCACAGATGATATTGGCAATGGTTGCCGTCTTCAGTCGGTTTTGCCTCCTGATCTGCTTTACTGCGTTGTATTTTTTTTTTTGTTTGTTTGTTTTTTTACGTTCTCAACTGCCTGTTATGAGTTGTTTAATGATAAAGACCAACGAAACGCTTCTATTCCGCGTGAATCAATAATCAAATATGACGCCGACGGTGAGACCGGCGGAATGGCAAAGGATGCGTCCATCCCCAACCCCCCCCCCCCTCCATCCACGTTCCACCTTGCTCTCTGTGTTCCAGCGATATTCATTTTGATTTCAATTAAAGATCCTGAGTGTGACTCTCTGAGAGAAATTGCCTTCCTTTAATTAGGTAGTCTAAGTTCATGGAAGCAATTGTTGTTTCCCCAGCACTTTCAATTTGATGAGCCAAGGACTCCCATTTTATAGCTATGAATGAATATGGCTTCATACCCCTCAGGTTCCTTGTCCTGCTAACTGTCTCGCAGCCAAACGAGGAATATTACTTGTGTGTTTGTCATTATGTCGCTGCCGTGGGAGTTTGTGTGCGTCTTGTGTATATGTGTGTGTGTGTGTGTGTCCTCTAGCATCGTCGCTCTGGACTGCAGGTGGGCTCCTCCATCTGTGATGAAGAGGTCAGCAGCGATAGGACCACATGGTGTGGAGCAGGACGCTGCCCGCTGGTCAATAATCTATTACAGGACATCCCTCCTCCTCCTCTGTGTGACTAATGCAGTGCACAGAGACGGCCTTCCAGAGGTTAATACCGCTCAGCTGACCCCCCCGGTCCCCTCTGACAAACACCGTCAATGCTTGATTTGGGAATTCTCAACCCAAGTCAAACATCAGGTCCGTCCACTGTGGGAGGGGCTTCAGGATAAATAATCATAAGTCCTTTTTGATATGACATTAACTTTTTAATTACACTTGTTTCCGTCGTATATTGCTGAAGGTTTTTTCAGTTGTACATTGAAAATATATAAGAAATGCTTCATGTCCGTCTATTTTATTATGCTTTTACAGTCTGAGCATGAAAAACCTTTAAAATGTAAACGCTACAAATCCTGTCATATCCCCTACACTTTAATGATAACTATAATGTATATATGTATATGTATATTACTCATCTGTATATTCTCCATCTCATTTGCACTAATTGTACTTAATTGTACTTAATTACACTCTCTGTACATATCACCTATTTGCTGTATTTAACTGTAATATATTTGCATTTCTGATTGGATGCTAACTGCATTTCGTTACCGGTATTTTAAGGAGTAATGACAATAAAGTTGAATCTAATCTAATGATAGCATTTTTCAGACGGATCTCATAAAATTGTGTTGTATGTCACATCAGTTTTCATGGTATTTGCTGAGCTTTACGTACACATTTTCATCCTTTTGTGTGTATTCAACGCCATTTGATTATGTGTGAATGTACGCTAACATCTCCACAACTGCTAACCCTAAACGCTAGCCTAATTGCTAACTGCTAACTGCAAACCGCTAACCCTAACTGCTAATCGTTGCTTCTCGCTAACTGTTAATGTTTTCGCAGCGTGAACGCACACGTGTAGAGTTTATAATACGTACAGATAACGCACCAATTAAAAGCAGCCTGTTATCTGTACACAGTTCATGATATTACATTAGCTTTTTTCCACCGTTTAATCAGTTTACAGAATATCAGAACACAAAACCTACAAACATTTGGATGGAAACCCAACTATTAGGAACATGAAGTCACACAGAATCCAAAACAGATACTGTCACACAGAAGAACTTCATAATAAATATGTTTTTGGTGAAATCACAGTTATTATTATATTGACAGGTATGATTCCTGTGAGTTTCTAGCGATAAATGATCTGTTTACATGTAGGGACGGTTTTTTTTTTTTAGATTGTGTTGCCAAATAAGTGATTTTTACAGAGGTGTTATGTTAAATAGAAGTTGACTTCTGACTCTTTGGATATAAAGTCGTCACATCATTTGACTTGTTCCACCATGTGGTTCAGTTTTTTGCTGGTCTGATTGTTTACATGTCATTCACTGCTCTGCTCTCATCCATTATCTCAGTCCAACAAGGACCAAAATGTACCAAGAATGTTTTATGTACGTCTGCCTTGTGTATCCTCATTTCATCATTTTACATTTCACAAGTAGCTTATGACTAAAAATGTGTTGTCAATGTGACAGCGACGTTGACCTTTGACCTCGTATAATTAAAATGGAAGCAGTTGAATGATTTTGCAAAGTTCTGGAAACAAGATAATGGGACATATGGGCTATAGTTTAATGTCATTTTAGCATCATTTACATATCTAACACTATAAATTCAACAACATAATCCTGCTATTTTGGTGGTTTTGGTAGGGTGGTTTAATATTTGTTTCCGCGCCTGTAAATAAAAAAAATAACCTTTATTATTTATTACAGTCACATAATGACAGTTTTACGATACTAAAAACATTTGAAAACATTAAAAAAAAATGCAATCAGTCAAAACATTTACAGCATTACAACATTTTTTCTATTGTACCATGGGCTGCAGGTACAAAAACACATTACACTGTACCTTATACTATGTTAAACTGTGCATGTGACATATAAACTTATACAATATACTTATATTAGCATCATTTACATGTCTAACACTATAAATTCATAAATTCAACAATATAATCCTGCTATTTTCAACAGTTTACTATTTGTATTAATGTCTCAGCTGAGGTAAGCATTTGGAAACCTGCTACTATTATGAGCTATTTTTGTTATTATTATATTTGTCCAAACAAATGTACTTTTAGTTGGACCGGGCATTAAAATGAACAAGAAATTGAAGAAAACAAGGGGTGGTTTAATATTTGTTTCCGCGACTGTAAATTAAAAAAATAAAATAAATAAATAAATAAGCTTTTTTTTTTACATTTTTTTATTACAGTCACATAATGACAGTTTTACAATACTAAAAGCATTTGAAAACATTAAAATTGCAACTTTTCTATTGTACCATGGGCTGCAGGTACAAAAACACATTACACTGTACCTTATACTATGTTAAACTGTGCACGTGACATATAAACTTATGCAATATACTTATATACTTATATAATATAACCAATTTTTCTCAAATCGAAGGTCTAGTACCTAATAATATTTGAGGAAATGTTGTATTTTCTTCATAGTGAGTAAACCGCATCATGTGTTTGCAAACTTTACATTCACAATCTGTGGGTTTGTGAATACGGCTCGGCGCCCGCAGTACATACGTCTCTTTGTTTCACTGTTCTGTTTTAATAAATCACCTGCTGCCTCAGTAAGACGCCGTCATTTGAAATTCTAGCAGCGAGTCTTGTCTGAGTGTGATGAGGACCATGGGCAGGCCTCATGTCTGCGAGTGGAGCAGAAGGAAATTAGCCGCACCTGAATGACAAGGCAAAGGCTCCCACCCCCAGAGGGACTGTGATCTACACACAAACTCCCTTTTAATAGACTTACACCTCATTTGGCCTCTAAAGCTTGTTGAAGGGTCCCAGAGGACGGGGAAGGGGGGTGGGCCCCTCAGAGGTCAGCCCCGCTGCTCGCTGTAAACCAGCTGCAGTGAAAGGGAGAGCTTGATTAGATGGCCGTTCACACCCAGAAGGGGACCGACTGCCACGGAGGGACAATGCCACATTTTCCCTCGCAAAACAACAGGGACATTTTGTCTGGCCTGTCGCGAGCAATATCTGTTATGTTGTGGAAAAGGCCGTTTGAAAAGCTCAGTCTCTGGAGGGAGGACGAGTGATCCTGCATGTAGAGATGAAAGACTGTCGCTTCCCCTTAGATCGCATGTTCAAAGGAGAATTCATGTGTTAGGAAGAGGCCGCGTAATCACACTAAATAAAGCTCCAATGTTAACGTACGTTTCTGCGACTTTTCACGACGAAAATAAGAGCCTCTGTGTCAGCGTTGGTGTTTTAATCGCTCACACGGACATATTTCGTTTGCGACGAAAGCATTATCAGAGGATTTATGGATAGGATTAGGCGACGACAGTACTTTCTTAGGATGCCGAAAAGATACAAGAGCCTGGTTTAAAGCTACAGTAGGCAGGAAATAGGCACCTCCCCCTGCCTTTTGGCTCCTCCCACAAGACAAGAACAGGTTTGAATTTGATCATTGGTCAGATTTTTCGGAAACAGAGCATCTAGTTTCTCTTCAAACCATTTAAAGAGTTCATGTTTATCTAAAGCTACTTTTATTATTATTATTATTAGGTCTGTGGTTCATTTATTTGTGTTTTTGGACCCTAATAGTTAAAAAAAAAAAGTTTGAATTTGACCCCTCTGGATGCTGCAAAGTTATATTTATATTAATTCAGGCAAAAATCAAGTGGATTTCTACAACCTGTTTTAATTTAATCTTAATTGGTTACATTTTCTAACTAGTTACGTCATGACATTTGCACATATGACACTACGACATAATTGTTCATCATCAGTAGTAAAAACTGAAAATATGTCCAAATTTGGAGTTGATTACCTAAAATGTACAGTTGTTGGTTGTATTAATGAAAACACACCGTGAGCAACCTGGAAGGGGCGGGGCTAGAAGTGGCTCATTTGCATTTAAAGAGTCTGGTGTTATTATTCAGATATATTGTAGTAATTTATGAAGAATTCAAACCCAAGCAGAGCGTTTACTGTTTAAAATGTATAATTCCATTTTTAAAAAAGCTAAATATCACTCCTTTTTAATAATTCTGAAAGGTTAGGATTTATTAGATTAGACCTTTTTGCTCAGTCATGCCACAAAATTACTGCCTACCGCTACTTTAACACAAAAAACCCACACATGGGAGCATCGAAGAGAAACCAGAGTAATTGATTGATTTAACTAATTGATTAATTGTTCAGTAGGTAATACATATTTTCATCCACTATATAGAATCTAACCTGATCTGGAATTGTTTCGGATGCAGAAATAAACCACTTTGAAGCAAAGAAAACACAAACTGCTTCATTATACCTCATGATATAGGAACTGTTCCTACAAAATGCATAATTAATAATTAATAACAGACACATCTCATAGACACATATAGTTCCAACCTGCTATTGATAGGATTGAAGACTTATTTGCATGTTCCACATCTTTCCTGCCATAGGTTATCATCTGCAGAGGGCTACAGACAATAATATTGACAGTTATTGCCGTTATATGGTAGATGTAAGTACAGGTGGTTTTTATTCACAAAAATACCCCTAAATATTAAATAAGAAATTGCTTTTTAAAATAAATCTCTAACCAAACAGTCACTTTTCATTCCATTTAATTACCCACCTCCTGAAAATAACCAAAGAGCTTTCATTGTCAAAGTGTAAAAACTGAACCCGAACACCTCCTACCTTCACATACTTATCCATGGAAAAACGTTCTACACTGTCAACAGGCTCGGCAAGTCATTATTACAGCAGCAGATTTGTAAATAACGTGCATCGCTGTCTACCTTTCTGCTCCTCATTACACTGCTCTATTGAGACTTTCAGTGAGCTCACGTTGAAACAGTACAATGTTCCCTGTCTGAACTACAGAGGCGCTTGTAGCTTCAGACACATTAATATGATCTCATTTTGGCATACTGGAGCATTAAGGCCTCTCAGCTGCTTGTAAGTGGAGATAAAACCTGAGGCCTGAGCAGCGACACAAGAAACTCCTATATATATATATATATATAAATATATAATATATAAGGAAAGAAGCCATGTTATTCAGAACTCTGGTCTGTTGAGCTGTCATGAAAGGTTACTCTGAGTTTATGTGTGTAAGTGTGATGTTAAGGCAGTGTTACAACAGTCAAACAATTAAATTTTTTTTAGATTTTTATTATTGATTTATTATTTATTTATTCTTGACTGAAATTACCATCAATCAGCTCCTGTCAGTTTACATTATAGTTCTGTTTATAGATCTAAAACAGCCACAGTAAAACCACAAATCAATAGCTGCACTAAAAATCTGTTTGTAATTTTCCAAACATGGCCAGAACTGTCGGTTTAGTCTGAACTGTGCATCAACAAACCGAAACTTAGCAAAGATAATAACATCACATAATGAGTTAATACCTTCATAAGCTTCATCATCAAACTCACCAGTGTAGAAAAGATGCTGCCGTTTCATCATCAAACTCTATTATTTTCATTTTCGAGCTGTTCTTTGTTACTTTTGTTGAGTCTGACAGTTGTTTCTTAATGGTTCTCATCCGTTAACACCAGGGTGACTCACTACTCCCTCTAGTGGTTACATAAATCCTCCCTTTTGCCTGTCAGTGTAAAAAAAACTCAGTTCACATCTCCTAAAGATAAAACAAAGACAAAAACAATCGTATTATTTTTTGTTTTTCGGTTTGTTTCTTTCCTCACACTTTAGCAGAAAAGCTATTTGTTTAATTCATACCAAATTAGGTTTATAGATCGCAAGTGACCTATAATTGATGTCATTACATTTTAGGAAATGTAAGTCAATGTTCCCCTTTTTTTTTTTATGATTTGTAAAACTCTTCCTATTTACTTAAAATGGGCAAAATATGCGCGAGGGGCGGGGCTTGTTGTACCTGGTACCACTTGTTCTTGATAGTAATGTTTGAAATTAGAAATACTACATATACCACTAAGCTAAAATATTCATGTAGTGACATTTATTCTATTTATGTCCTTTTCTTAAATGATTACTATTAAGTCCTGTGTTTTAAGCCACATATGATGAAAAAATGAATGAATAAATAAATGAATTTAGGGTTTTCACCTGTTTTTATGTAGACACAGACCTGAGATCTACACATTTGCATAAGTACATTTATAAAGCTTTCTGCTTGTAAGAAATAAGTTTATTTGTATGTACTTTACCAGAAGTTATTTGTGTATCTACAGTATAAGTGTCAAAATGGTTTGGATTAAACCCTAATTGTGTTGTAAATGTAAAAAAAAAAAAACAAAAATTACTTGAAAATGTACAAATTCACCAAAACATTACATTTATGTTTCTTCTGAGCGTCCCTCCTCATTTTACTAGTCTTTTTCTCAAGTGAAATATGATGATAAACTGGGAATTTATTGTGTTTCTGTTCCGGCTCAATGCTTTCTCTCTCTCTCTCTCTCTCTTTTTTTTTTTTTCCCTTTACACTTCATTCAGTGACATTCAAAAACATTGATGGTTAATTATTTCTGAGGAGGCTTTCTGCATAGCTCCTGTATCCCCGGGTTAATTCAAAAGCATTCCCCTGTCTTCCCGAGGGTATTGAGTTTGCATTTTAAGTGAGGCACAGCACAGACACTCAGCAGCATCTTAACTTCCTAAGTTGAAGTGTGGCTGGGGTTAAGTGGTCCCTATGCTCACGGCACCTATCTCAGCCCAAACATGACAGCTGGGGACTTGACTGTTGCTATGGAAATCACCTCCCCACCCCCCCCGTCCGTACCCGTCCACCCCCACAAGTGCACGAAAATGCCCCAGACTGCTCATTTGAGACCATACAAGTCCTCCTCCTCCTCTCTGTGTTAACAAGTCAACTTTTCTGTTGTTCTGCCCTGATTTCTAGCAGGGTTTATTGCAAATGGAAAATGGCTCGGGGTGCACTCGGGTGCTTAGCCGTGCTCAGCTCGGCTTTGCAGCTGGAAAATTTCCTGGAATGAGTGCCTGTGCAAGAAGACAGAAACTGGTTTTAAAGAAACGCTATTGAAGCGTAATGCGATGTATTTTCTACATGTGAGACGATGATTCAGTAACTGTAGTGACTTTATCGTATGTTAGGCATTAATAGTACAATGTTTTGGACTGTTTATTGGTCTTATTCTGCTGTATTTATTTATTTATTCCAGTTTGTAGCTTTGAATTTTAGGTGCCATTCCAGATGTCTTACTGTGTACATCAACACAAAAACTATCTACTTGCACTTGTGTTTCCATAGGTGTCGTATAGGCTACTATTCTATAATTTCTGCGGGAAAGGCTTTCTAATACACAGCAGACACTGGGAAACCGTAACATCTGAACCCCAGATCTGAACCTAATCCAGGACTTTTGCTTCTTAATAAAAACCTAGAGAAAAGAAAAACGGTTTCCTGCAGTGACAGACGTACAGGATAGATAGATAGATAGATAGATAGATAGATAGATAGATAGATAGATAGATAGATAGATAGATAGATGATTGTAGCGACCCTGGCGCCGCTGTGTGTAAGGGGGGTGGCAGCTGCTGCAAGGCATGCTTGGAGTTTATGTTCGTGTCTTGTTTTTGGGTTTATTCGGGTTTAAGTTGCCGTGTGTTGTTAATGTAATCGTCTAGTTTTGTCATGTTTTATTTAGTTTGATTATTTATGGTGTTTGTGTGTGAGGGAAGGAACCATGAGCCAGGCTGATGTGCACAGCCATGGCTCTGGTTCAGGGGGTATGTGTTCAATGTATTGTGTTCAAGATAGCTTACTTCCTGGTTAATATTTTATTCATCTATAGATAGATAGATAGAATATTTTACTCATCTCAGAGGGAAATTCAGAGGTTCCAGCAGTATACACAAACTTAAATAAAAAAAAAACAACAACCTTAAAACAATTTTTATACAATAGTAAAAACAAAAACTCAAAGTCAGTGCAAAGGAGAAAAGGAAACTGTTTTAGAAAATCTGTGCAAAGGATATAGCACACAGGTGTCAAACATGCGGCACGGGGGCCAAATCCGGCCCACCAAAGGGTCCAGTCCAGCCCTTAAGATGAACATGTGAAATGCAAAATTACATATTAAGATATCAACAGTCAGTTCAGTTCAGGTTCCACATTCAGAACAAATCAGTCCCTGGTGGGTCAGATCAGTAAAATACTATTGTAATAATAACAGAAATACTCACAGCTCCAATATTTTCACAGATTTACACTAAAACAAAGTACAATTTCACAAAAACCATAAATAATCTAAACAAATATACCTTTTTCCCCACTCTAAAACATAGAGAAAAGTTTGGAGTTGATATTATTTATATATTATGTTATTATTTCACTGTTCTGGACCCACTTCAGACCAAATTTAGTTGAATGTGGCCCCTGAACTAAAATGAATTTGACGCCTGTGATATAATGCAATGTAAACGACTGAGACACTGCAGAGACTGAAGGGTATCGAGACCAAAAACAGACTAGAGTTAGAATCGACATGACATAATTACTCATATCAATTATAGACCGGGAGGCACTGATGTAAAGTGTCGTGACTGGTTAAATCAAATTCATGTTATTTTTTTTTCTATTATATTGTTCGTAAATGGGTTCCATCCCACCATCCGAACACATGCACTGATAGGTTAATGGGTTCATCTAAATTACCCAAAGGTGTGAATGTGAGAGTGATGAACTGGTCACATGTCCAGGGTAAACCCCGCCTTCACGATTATGTAGCTGGGATAGGCTCCAAGGGACCCATGTGACCTTAGTGATGATAAAGAGGGTTCAGAAAATGAATGAATGAATGAATGAATATTGTCCTTATGTTTTGAAGTGACTGTAATAAATAATGATGCTTTTCTGTGACTATTTTTGTACAAATCCCATGGAAACCGCTACGTCCAAGACCAAGACGAGAACCAGACCAAAGGAGTCGAGTCCTTTAAAGTACCGAGACCACAAAAAAATGGTCATGAGACCTATGACACTATTGAACAGATGCATCACATTTTATTTTATGCACTTACTTGGGTGTGAAATTATGAAATGGACCTGAATATGATGTAATTCACTCCTATAATAAACTAAAAAAAAAAGAAGAAGTTTAAAATCATTTAGAAATATTGAATTAAGATGGTAGATATGTTTTTGCTGTTGCTATTTTTTTTGTTGTTGTTATTTTTATGGCGTGAATTAATTAATTAATTTAGTAGTATATTAAGTAGTATATCAGGCTACAAGGATAGACAAAAAACAAACAAACAAACAAAAATTTCAGTTTAGTTCAGGGACTGCACCAGTAAAATAATAATATATAAATAATGACAAATCCAAGCTTTTCTGTATATTTTAGAGTGAAAAAAGTCCAATTACCTCATGAAAATGTTTACATCTACAAACTATGCTGTAAAACAATGTGAATAATATGGACAAACTGAAAAAATAAGTGTAATTTTAACAATATTCTGCTTCAGTTTATCATTT
>JAPSES010000109.1:7033824-7044218 GCA_029822895.1 Maxillicosta whitleyi | reverse complement strand
GTAAATGTTCGCTCTGAGACAAGGAACAGATGATTAAATTTTGGAGGTGATCTGGATCACTGTCTGGATCCAGGAATATTTTTTTTAAAGGATTCTCTATTAGTTATCATTATCGTTGCTGTGGTAATAATAACAAATGTCCACCAGATGGCGACTCATGTTTTCTCATATAGACATATTTTGTTAACGAAAATTTCAAAGTGATCCAGAATCCAGGATTTCTTTCGGATCACCCCCAAAAGTTAATTATTTCTTGCTTGTGCCATTGACAACAAATCCTGAAAATTCCATCAAAATCCGTCCATAACTTTTTGAGTTATGTTGCACACAAACAAACAAACAAACAAACGCCGGCAAAAACGTAACCTCTTCGGTGGAGGTAAAAATACACCTTCAAATGACCTAAATTCTGCAAAAGGATACACACTATCAGGCAGAAAAACCTGGAAATTCCGAAACTATAATAAGGAAACAAGAAGGAAAGCAGGAAGTCTGTCAGCCTGAGGTAATAAAAACAAAACCACTAATGTAAGAAGTATTTTTTCTGGGTCTACGAGATGGATGAGGTTGGATAAAAAATCCCCTCCGCGGCAGCTACTTTCAGACGCTTCAGCCGTACGATGGCCTCGACTTCAAACTTGAACCACAAGTCAGAAGAAGTATTTTTAGGAATCCATCTTACAGCTGTCAATTTAAAGTTTTCACACTCAAACTTGTGGCATAAACAATGTTTACTCCCTGAAAAGCTGCTTGTAAAAAAAAAAAAAAAAAAAAAAAAAAGTGCTGCTAGGAGCTTCATAGCATCACCACCATAAATAATTATCTGCTATACATTTCATCACTCCCACTCCTTTTCTGTCTCGATCAATCCTGAGCCGAGGAGCCTTGCACGCTGCTGTAAAATGACTGGAAGCTGATGGATACAGTCTCCAGTCAAACACGTGACTCGTCTCCATTGGTGCTTATGGCACTGCTTTTAATCTAAATGTAGTCCTTGACAACAGGAGCATCCGTACGCCGCCGCTGTGTAGGAAGGCTGCGGCAGGAAGTGTCGTCTTCCGAATGTGATCCGTTGTTTTTATACACAGCGTAAGCAGGTTGCACCATCAGATTCTTTTACATGCAGATTGATGATGTTTTAATTTAAGGAGTCAGTCAGGATCGGGCTGTTTTTCTTTTTATTTACCTCCGCCAAAGAGGTTATGTTTTCACCGGCGTTTGTTTGTTTGTTTGTCTGTTACTCAAAAAGTTATGGACAGATTTTGATGGAATTTTCAGGATTTTTTGGCAATGGCACAAGAAAGAAATGATTAACTTT
Organism: Maxillicosta whitleyi; assembly: GCA_029822895.1. Lineage (NCBI taxonomy): Eukaryota > Metazoa > Chordata > Actinopteri > Perciformes > Neosebastidae > Maxillicosta > Maxillicosta whitleyi. The sequence continues at coordinate 7,042,900 of JAPSES010000109.1, read as the reverse complement.
TGGGGGTGATCCGTTAGAAATCCTGGATTCTGGATCACTTTGAAATTTTCGTTAACATTGTCGTCAATGGGGCCAAAAATCTGGAATATGGGATGTTGGATACCTTATTTTTGCATCTTTGAGATTAAGTTTGACACCGCTTATGATGGGTGACTAAGAAAAACTCCAAAAATGAAAAAAAAATTACGAATTTTTGTGGATTTAGTATTGTTAGTACAGTAAGAGAACCGACAAAATAAAAAATAAAAAAATGAAGCTAAAACTGTATCTATGCAACATTTCCTCATCAAATTACTTAAGTCTATATATATATTATTGACTTGTGTTCTGAATATTACAGTAAATGTTTCACACTAAGCTCAGATTGAAGGAAATCTAAATCTACTCATTTTCTTATGTATGAATATTCATGACTAAACGCAATAACGTAAACATATTTTCATTTTCATTTCAGATCGGATAGATTTTCATGTGCGACGACGGCAAAACAACGGCTCCCCTGATCCCACACGACTTCACCGTTGTCTTTTGTTCTTGTTTTGATTGAAATACCCCGAGTGGAAGACGGAGATTAATTATCTGAATGTGATCTCCTACTGACGGGCTTTTAAACTTCTAAAAGTTCTATCCTTGTTGGCTGCGAGGATGCAGGTGGGAGTCGTCCAATCCCGTGCCAGCTCTTCTCCACTCGGCTCCTTTCTCCAGGGCAAAGCACCGGCCTGCTGAGAGCACACATGAGCGGTCCACGGACGGGCCGAGATCCCGACAGCTCTAACCCCCCCGTCGACATCTCATCCGTCTTGCAGTGTGTTGGCACTGTGAAGGGTAAACTGGGCTGATCTGTGGGACAGGCGGGGAGGGCACAGGAGAGCAGCCTTCCCACCGGAGCCCCGGACCAGCACGCTCAGATTAGAGGAAATTTGTTCCACAATATTGTGGCCTCCTGCTTTCCAAGGCTGGGCCCGCACAGAAGGCAGAGGCAGAGATTTGGGCGGTGGCCAAGGCTTTTCGTCGGGCTCCTCGTTCGCACCACATGTGCCGTGCTCGACTCCCCACTGATCCTTCTAGCTTTATAGCCTCCCTGCCTGATGGAACAAATGCTAGATCGCAGAAAATAAACTTATCTCATTTGGATGACAACACATTCCCCCAGGTTATAATGTTGCACCATTTTGAAAAGGCAGACAGGGTCAATTGTACATTTTCAGCTCAACCAGGGAGTCTTTTACTGTGAAAATGCTTGTCTCGCCACATGCCTGACAGTGAATTTGGAACAATTTGCTTTATTGACTCCCTTGGTGTTTAGTGTAAAGTATTCCTAGTATGGTGCTAAACATATATATATATATATATAAAATTTTGTTTGTTTTTACAGCCACTTCACTCAAACTTACATCTTTTTCTGTTTCTTTTGTTGTAGGTATGTTTCAATCCATTACATCAACCGGTGATTTTTTTTTTTTTTTTTTTTTCTGTCTCCCACAACAGAGCATGCGTGACATGATTGATGACCTTAGTAGATTATCCCCAATACAAAAGCCATCATTGAACAGCAGGGCTGCCATTGTGTGTGGGATGTCTCCCATTGATTTAAGTAGTATATTTTCATGATCTATAAAGAGGCCAGCTGGAGAGAAAATTGTTTGCTCTCAAACATTTAGTGTCTGTAAGCCATCACACTCATGATTAGAAAATGATTATCACTCTTTGATCTCTTCCGTGTTGGTTTTCTTCCAGAGCAAAACGTTCAGTTACATCTGTGCGGAAATGAATTAGTTTAAAGGGTCGATTCACCCGCGATTATTTAAAAAAAAAAAAAAATGTAGTGTATTTTTTGCATTACTTTGTTTATTTGTCATGGATCATGCACCATAACATTAAACTGGCGGTGTGTAATTTCTAACGCTATGGGTCTCTCATTTAAGACAATAATAAAACACACAGTAGTGCTGTAAGGTGGGATCATGGGAGTTGTTGTTTTCAACGTCTCCGCTGATGAAAATCAACCAGACATGACTTTTATTACGTTACATTTAGTGACGTATATTCCATCCTACAGAACGCCGCTTAAATTAAATGTACTTACACTGAACATAATAATGGATGTTAACACGAACATTTATTTTAGATTTATGAATGAAAACGTTTATTTGACTTATGCACATTATTGAGTTAAATATGAATCTAAACAATTTATAAAAATCTTCATATAAACAAGAAAACAACCAATAGAACAGCACTATTAAATAATAAACAACACATTACAATTGAAGTAATTTACTCTAAACAAGATATAATTATGGAATAGGGTGAGGATGAATATGATGTAGTTGTTTTTTGGGGAAATATATGTAGGATATATGTTTATTTATGCTTATATATATATTTATTATGTTATTTTCAGTTGTTTTTTTTCCCCGTCTTGCACATAGTGGAAATAAATGATCAATCAATCATTTAATCATCAAACTTGCCATTAATAAAAATTAGTCCTGAACAGCAAAATGGGAAAGTAATTAGTACTTGATTTACTTTTCATAAGTCAAGTATATTTCATTATAGAAATTAATTTTTTTCTAATTAATTTAACCATAAAGATACTGTGTTATGTGTTGTTGTGTAGATGTTGATGTATCTAGTATATTATTAAGGGAATATGTTTGTGAAAATCTTTTAGAACTTTAAAATATTCTGCTCCCACTGCCTGGAACATTAAAAAAAATGACATTAAAGTGAAAGAACTGTTTTCTTTTAATAGATTCCAAGTCATTTTCAATGAATCTGAAAAGCACAAATGCTGGTGTAGGTGTTTTTTTCTAATTGTTTGATGCTTTTAAGGAACATTGTTATGCTTTTAATATCTTTTTAAAATAACGGTGATGTTTTATATGTACGTTATCATGAGTTTAAGTTAGTTTTTAGCACTGACTCATTGTGTTTATGTATATTAGTGTGGATTTTATGGCTGTGATTTCTATTTTGTGTAACTTCTGATGCTGTCTCACATTTTTTAATGTCAGTGAGCTTTTTTGTTAAATAAAGGTTATAAAAATAATAAACTCCATAGAAATACAATATCTGGAAATTTTGCTTTAACTGTATTTATCCTTGAAATACACTGGAAAATCTCTTTTTTTCTATATTTAATCCTTACTTTAGTTGCTCTGATGATTACGTGTATATTTTATTTGGAACATGTGATCTCAGGAGCTGATATTTTAGTTTTTTTTAATAAACTTTGACATGTTTTATGACAAACGACTGAAAAAAACCCAACAAATTTGTGTAAATGTAAATATGCATGCAGGTGAAAGTGAGGAAAATGTTTTATTATTGAGAGCGGAAACATTAGTAAACTGACCACAAAGACTTAACATATACGTCAGAGTTGATTTGAATAAATGAATCTAAATCGGGCTGAAGTCGGTGTAATGGAGCTTCGGGCAGAGCAGATTGTCTAAGTATCCTCTCCTCGTCTCTTCAGCCAGTCCTCCTCCGTCCTAAATGACTCTCTAATAGACCTCCGTCGTCCACTGCGGACCTATTAACAACAGATTTGTTTTCATCCCTTTGACAAGCCGGAGAGACGAGTGTACTCTGCGCACAAAGGAGCCCAAAAGGAGCCATGAAACAAAAAAATGTGAATAAAAAAGACAAGAGGATATCATTACATACAAATTAATTCTCCCCTGAATGGTGCCGTCCCTCGGCTAAGAATCGGGGGGTCTTAATTGCTTTATCGCTCAGCCTCGTGCTTCCCAGCAATCAAGTTGCTTCCATTTAATTCAAGTGCCACAAGATGGGGAGAAAGTAGCCTCTCCTCGGCCCTGGAGCATAATAGACAGTGGAGAGTGAGGATCCACCCTCCAAATTGGAAAACACCGGGCCATAGATTAACAGAAATGAACACCATTAGCCTGGCGATGAGGAAATCATTTTGCCCCTCAGGTGTTTTGGAGTCAGACTGTGTTTTTTTTTTTTTTTTTAACTGACCTTCTTGAATATTCAGAGAAATGTGGGGTTTAAGAAATGTTCAGTTTTTTTTTTTTTTTAATCTGAGCACTTATAAGAAGTCTATTTAAATAAAAGTTGTGTATTTTAGTGGGTTATTCTACTGACTTTGGTGCAGGAGGTTGCTGGTTCAAATCCCAGCTGAGCCCTTAGGCAAGGCCCTTTATGCTATACATGCCTACACCTGTAAGTTGCTTTGGATAAAAACATCAGCCAAATGTAATTTTTTTTTTTTTTTTAACTGTTTACAATGTGTGTTTTTTTTATACTGAAATACAAAGTGTTTTCAGTTCCTTTACATGTTACTTAACTCCTGCTCCGTCCTACGCTGCCAACTGGACTCCATCCAGGAGGTGACGGACAGACGAACACTAACAAAACTCATGTGCATCGTGGATGACCCCTCCCACCCCCTGCACCACGCTGTAGTGGCCTTTAGCAGCTCCTTCAGCACAACACTGTTACCCCCCCCATGCAAGAAGAGGAGGGCTTCCACAGGTCATTCCTCCCACAGCATCCACTAAAAAACACCCAAATACACACTGCAATGTAACTGTGAATAATGTATAATATGTTTGTATGTCTGTTATTTATATATAATTTACTGCACTTTATTATTAAACTGCTGTAACTGTAAAATTTCCCCAGGGTGGAATAAAGTATTTATTCTATTCTATTCTATTCTATTCTGATTTTTTTTGTTCTGTTCTATTCTATTCTGTTCTATTTTATTGTATTCTAATCTATTCTGATTTGATTTGTTTTGTTTTTGTTCTGTTTTGTTCTATTTTGTTCTATTCTATTCTGTTCTATCCTCTAATTTATTTATTTATTGTTCTATTCTATTCTATTCTATTCTGATTTGTTTTGTTTTGTTTTTTGTTCTGTTTTGTTCTATTTTGTTCTATTCTATTCTGTTCTATCCTCTAATTTATTTATTTATTATTCTATTCTATTCTATTCTATTCTGATTTGTTTTGTTTTTTGTTCTGTTTTGTTCTATTTTGTTCTATTCTATTCTGTCCTATCCTCTAATTTATTTATTTATTTATTGCTCTATTCTATTCTATTCTATTCTATTCTATTCTATTCTATTCTATTCTATTCTATTGGTTTATTATGACAGAGTTCCTTAAACAGTCTTGGTCAGTATCAGCGTTGAAGTTTTAACAGTAGTGACAGTGATGATAGTCATGCACCAGATCACGTCTCATTGGAACACGTGAACTTTATTAATGCCTGAAAACTGTGTTGAACATGTCAGAGTAAAAACGGCTTCACGTGGACGTCATAAAAGTGGACAAACATTTCATCATGTTTGTGTGACCTGCTGTTCTTCCTTGCTCTATTTGGTTTATTCATAAGATTCTAATTAACCCTTAAGGACCTAGACCTATTTTTGCAGCGACTCACAACTCCATTTTTCTTTACATTTAACTTCCTAATTTATCATAATTTATTACAATATTATCCTCTGTCTTTTCCATGTTTCAGTATAATTCAGGTGTTATCCTATATTTAATTTACTCAGGGGTGTCAAACTCATTTTAGTTTAGGAGATGCATTCATCTAAATTTGGTTTGAAGTGAAAAAAATCACATATTAATATATAAATAATGTCAACTCCAAACTTTTCTCTATGTTTTAGAGTGAAAAAAAGGAAAATTAAACATCGAAAAGGTTTACATCCACAAACTCTCCTTTCAAACAATGTGAATAACATGAACAAACTGAAAAAAAGTGTAATTTTAACAATATTATTATAACTTACAGATCACAGTGGATCTAAAAATACACAAAACATTTAGAAAAAGGAAGAATATTGTTGAAATTGTACTTACTTTTCTTAAGACATTTCACGTTCTTTCATATTTGTTCAGATTATTTACATTTTTTGTGAATTATACTTTTATTTTAGTGTCAATATGTGAAAATATTTACATTTACAAACAGAAAAAAATGGATTTTTTGAGTATTTATAGGTTATTATGATAATATTTTACTTTTTTGACATACTTAAGATTGAACTGGTCTGAATGTGGAACCTGAACTAAAATAATTAATATGTTAACATCTATTTTTGCATTTCACACATTCATTCCAAGGGCTGGACTCAACCCTTTGGTGTAGATGCTCGTAAAATCAAAGGTTATCTTGTCAAAATAGAAAAAAAAACATAAAAAAAAAAAAAATGGCTGTTTTATTTATTATTTATTTATTTATTTATTTATTGCAAAATCTACCATTAATTGAACATAAAAAACAACATCTCCATCTACTGTTGTTTGTCAAACTCTATGAGTTTTAATGGTGAGTCAGACGTTTCCATGGTAACTACGGAGCCTCTGAACGTCCAAATGCACGGGTCAAATCTGATGAGCGTGAAAAACTGTTCATAGAATAAATAAAATGCTAATAAAAGCTCAAATAACAGAGAAAACTGGGTAAAAAATAATCTTGTTTAGGACCTACTGATATTATCTGCCATGTTTGTTCATGTTAAATTCTAATTAAACAGAAAAATAAGAATCATTTACCTCTTTTTTTAAGAACGTGTTTCATCCAAACAGCCACAAATTGCAACAACAAAATAATTTACACCAAATTCCATAAAAATAACCTTAACGTGGTGTGTGCGTTAATGATCCACTCGATCCATTTGATATTACCACTTGTATTCTATTGTTTTTCCGTTTCCGATCAGACCTGTCTGTGTTTCGCTGCAGCAGTCTGACGTGTCGATGCTTCCAGATAATAACGCGGTAGACATCTGCAGACGTGAGACTGTTCACTGATCTTGATCACGGAGGGCTGTTCTTCTGCAGAGCTCCAGACAGAAGTGACTGACAGGTGCATGAAATAAAATCCCTCACCGCTCGGATCCAGCAGTTTACTTTTTAAATGTGGCAACTGATGTGTGTGTTTACTATGAACTGTGTCTTGGGCGCCCGGGGGTTAAAGTGTTGCGGTCTTCGGGAAAGTTGACAGGCTGACTACATGTTTCTCCTCGGCCTGTCTGAGTCCACCCAAACTCTTCCTCCTCCTCTCTTCAGGTTAATCAGGTGTAATTTAAAATCCAAAATTCCTGACAGTACATTTTCTGAAGGTATTGCCTGCATGTTCTGCATGGCTGTTTGGATCAAAGACTGGTTATCTCTTCTATTGAGCTGTTCTAACCTCTGTCCGGTCTCATTAAAGGCAGAGAGCGCTGAATTTCCTAAGCAATCAGGACTAACAGTCTCCAGGCAGGTATAGACTACGACAGTCTAAGCGGTTAAAATGCAGAGCCAAGGAGAACGTTAGATTGCTGTGAATGAGGCAACTCAGAGTCATCAATCTGCGGAACAGAAAGGAGGTAGTGGATCTGTAACAGAAAAGAGCAAATGCATTCACGAGGCTGAATTCACGATGTTTTGTTCTTTCTGACGTCTCCTGCTAATTTTCTGGTGCTTATCTAAGCTGATCGATTTGATACGAACTCATGTTACGATGACAAAAAAAAAAAAAAACGGTTTTATTATACCAAACACAAACTCATGTTACTCAAACTGACATCTTTATAAAAAAAAAGATTTTCAATGTGTTTATTATGAGATTTTTATTAGCAGTGTGCTAACGTGTGCTAATACTGCATTTTTACGCAACACGATTTGATAGTAACTCATGTTAAAATGACAAAAAAACCCAAAACGTTTTATTATATCAAACACAAACTCACGTTACTCAAACTGACATCTATGTAAAAAAAAGATTTTCAATGTGTTTATTATCAGATTTTTATTACCAGTGTGCTAACGTGTGCTAATACTGCATTTTTACACAACATGATTTGATACTAACTCATGTTACAATGACAAAAAAAAAAACGGTTTTATTATATCAAACACAAACTCATGTTACTCAAACTGACATCTTTATAAAAAAAAAGATTTTCAATGTGTTTATTATCAGATGTTTTTATTAGCAACAATTATATTAGCACAACAAATGTGTGATAATACTGCATTTTTACGCAACACGATTTGATACTAACTCGTGTTATGATGACAAAAAAAAACGGTTTTATTATATCAAACACAAACTCATGTTACTCAAACTGACATCTTTATAAAAAAAAAGATTTTCAATGTGTTTATTATCAGATGTTTTTATTAGCAACAATTATATTAGCACAACAAATGTGTGATAATACTGCATTTTTACACAACACAATCATTTCTACATTACATTTCATTAAACATATTTCACGTAAAACTAAATCTGTGTCTTTATTTTGAAGAAAAATGCCAAAAGTCGGTGCAATATTAATATTTCCAACTCTCACCAGTAGGGGGAAGTCATGTACCAGGACATCCTTACAACTAAGAAACGCACCAACAGATCAGTGTGATGTAGCGCTCACTGATTAAATTATAAAGTTCTTTATTTACACACGTCTGTATTATGGTATCATCAAGTTTTCATCTTCAAACTAAAACTCAGATACTTATTTTGACGTTCACACTGAATAACACTGTCTCTTATAATCTTCCGGTAGATAGTTTACATTATAGCTCTGTTAGCTTAGCTCTATTGTTATCGTTTTCTTTCATTTCTATCCCGTTTACACTTTCTCCTGTAAAGGGGGAAACCAAGCTAATCAAACTGTACTTGAATGTGTACATTGTATTATTAAAAAAAAAAAAAAAAAAGACAATTTAATGAAAACTAAATTAAAACAAAAAGTAGCACAGGTCTTAATGGGTTAAATCACTGGGGTCAAACATGCCAAATCCAAAAACTTTGTGAAATGCTAATATTAAATTAAGATAATAACAATCATTTTAGTTCAATTTGTTCAATTTCAAGTGGGTCAAACTGGTAAAATATTATCGTAATATCCCATAAATACTCGCAACTCTGTAAACATTTTCATGTATTTACACCAAAACAAAGTATAATTTTGCAAAACTTGAATAATGTGAGTAAATATGAACAACCTGAAATGACTTAAGTGCAGTTTGAACAATATTATTATCTGTTATTGAATATTTTGTGTATTTGTAGATCCACTGTGATCTGTAAG
>JAPSES010000109.1:6986456-6997512 GCA_029822895.1 Maxillicosta whitleyi | reverse complement strand
TTTAGTACCCCTAAATCTCTAAATAACTATCCAAATACATGTATTATACTTCATATTAATAAAATAAAGTAAAATAAATAAATAAATAAGATACTGTACTAACTGTACGTACAGTTTACAGTATGTATGTACAGTAAGACTCCGGCGTCGTAAAGTCGAAATAACGTCGTAACACGAAGACTACCTGTATTCTAAATTGCACTTAAATCTGTGTTTCATTCTGTATTTTCAGAATCAGCTTTATTGGCCAACTTTGTTCACACAAACAAGGGATTTGACTCTTTTTTGCTCTCTCTGTGCAAAAATTTCAAAATAAAAGATTAAATACTAAGAATAAGGTGTAAATCATAATAATAAAAAGTAAATGTAAACATAAACATCCACAAATAAACCAAGTCACAATTTTCAATCAGTTTTAACTCTTTAACTTTGTGACTCCTGTCTGTGAACCGTGTTCTATAAATAAAACTTAAATTAGAAGTTTTTCAGCTCATATATAAGGACAGTTTTTGTTCTTTCTATTGAACTTTCTTTGTTTCGCCTTTTATTTCTAAAGTTTGTTGGAGGAAAAAACAACCTGCTCGCCTCAGTCTGTAATGTTTTCTTGTGTGTGTGTGTGTGTGTGTGCGTGCGCTAAAATATCAACAAAGTGCTATACAATAAATCCTTACTGAGATTGAACAGAAAACTGAAGGATTGAATTGTCATCCAGAAACAAATTAAGGGTATGGGGACAAAAAATAAGACTATGCTGTGAGATCAGACACTTAATGGTATTTGTTGATCTGAAATATCAACATCAAATAAAGCTTTGGTGTTAAATATAATGGATCTAATAATGGGAGAAATAATGAGCTCCATCATATTCACAGATTTTAATGTGTTTTTTAGTAACTTTATTAGTTGGTAACCTTTTGTTTTACATTCTGAGAATCATTAAGTCCTTAAATATATGGTAAAAGTAGAATAGTACAGCTGAAATACAGGTAGTTCTCGGGTTATGACGTACCCGATTTAAGTTATTTCGACTTTACGACGCCGGAATCTTGTCCGCCATTACTGTACGTACATACTGTAAACTGTTATTTTTTGCTTTATTTTATTATTATGAAGTATAATACATGTATTTGGATAGTTATTTAGAGATTTAGGGGTACTAAAGAATTAATTCTGACTTTCACGGAAATTCGGGTTATGTCGACAGCATAGGAACGGAACTTGTTCGTAACCTGAGGACTACCTGTACAGTTAAAATGCGATAAATGCATAAAGTGCAGTCAGTTTGTACCAATCCTGGGTCGGTTTGACTTCAAATACCTTTGTGAAACAATAGCGTTTTAAGGCATCTACTCATTCATTTATGGTTCATTTTTATATTATTTTATAAAAGTTTACGAAAATAAATCTACAAATGATTAGCTATCTTAGAGTTTACATTTTCATGTCTCATTCTACAAATATATTTTCTGTAGGAACGGAACTGGCTCGTAACCCGAGGACTACCTGTATTCAGAAAAACTCCGCTAAGTCCATTCTAATGGTCAGATATGATGTGAAACTCCTCCTGTGTGACCCATTGAAGCAGGTCACACTTGTATTTGTGAGTCAAAAGTAAATTTTTTCGTATTTCATCTGTAATTTTCCTGTCTCTTTACATAAACTTACTGCATATTAAGGCACTTTTAAAGGAAACTCCATTTTTTTCTGTCATCACATACATATACATCGATTAAAATAGTGAAAAAAAACTTTATTAAAGACACACATCAGGGACCCTTCAGCTTATTTTACTGTCTATTCAAGTATTAAGACATGACAGAACTGAAAACTATAAACCCAAACAGTCTTTGCTTGTTAAAATTTTCTTTAAGATGTTAAAACCCCAGGTAATGAAAAACAACAACAACAACAACAACAACAGTATAGTAAGGAGCTTTAGTAAAGCTACGCAGGGAGTTGCGATGCCACCGAACTGCATTAAAGGCTGGAAAAGGTTGAAAGCTGTGAAACAAAGCTGACAGGAGAGAGACGTAACGTGCACGTAATCCTACAGAAAAGTGCAAACACCTGGAAATGCTACAATATTAAACAAGCAGAAGACCGGTTTGTTTATTAGAACTGTACTTGTCAATAACTTTTTTGTAGTCTCATGTATAATTGTGCAGAAAGAGTGCAATATTTCTTATACTGTGCTGGTATGTTGCTAATGCTAATTGCATTATATTAACAGTACTTTACAAAACGTTACTAAGATACTCATAAAAATAAAGCATTAGCACCACCTTTAAGGATTTAACGCCAAATGTATCATATTTGACACATACGTTTTGGAGCCCTCTACATGACCAATGTGATTTTTTTTTTTGTCTTGAAAAACCTGATGTATACAATTAGATACATGCAACACACAGATAATCCACCAGGGGGGAGAGGTTCATTCATTAGAGAACTACAAGACTGTCATTAATGAGGAAGGAGGAATTACCAATTTGTCAGACATGTTTTTGTTTGTTCAGAAATAATACTTGACCATGGAGACCCGGTGTATCAAATATGATACGAAATTGAAATTACTACTTGGAAATTGGTATTTGAGAAGAAAAAAAAATTGGAGTTATTTAGAATGACCACACAAAAGCTCTAGTTTCAAAGAACTGGAATTTTCTATCAATTATTATTATTATTATTTAATGATTCAGGCTTTACAGGGTTAACATTTGGCTTTAGTGTAAAATCTAAAGATGCAAATAAAAGCCAACGTATAAAATCTTAAAATGCAAACCAGTGCCAATATACTAATTCAGATAATCACATCTTAATCACAGTATTTTGACTCTCCACCTGTCATCACAACATTTACACACACATCAACACATGGAGACTTAACCGCATTCGTATAAAAGTGCGTCTTAAATCCACCGTTGGAAATGTCACGTACGTACTGACCCATCTGCCTGGCATTACCCATCATGCCGCAGACACGCAGCTCTGTAATTAGACCTGACAGTTTGAACTCACTAACCACTACGACGTTTGGACTACGGCATGTGACCCCGTTGGGGTCAGAGGAGGCCCCTGTTACAGTATATTGTGAGCGGCGAGGGCCACTTGCACTGAAAGGGCTTTAGCCTTAATGAGGATCAAGTGGACAAAATGCAGCGTAACACCACAATACACACTGACGCTCTAATCCACAGCATCGGAAAGCCCCAGAAAACAGAAAAAACTGAAACGCCGCCATGAAAGCTGTGGGTTTTCTCTTTTCTGAAGGGCCACATTTCAATACTTTTAATCTCAAACGCATATAATCTGCTGCTCGAAATGCTTTTTCGTCTCAACAACAAAGAGTGTTTTTACATGTAGAAAAAACAAATGTGGTATTGTGACTTTTTGCAGCATGTTTTTAATTTGCTATGACATAATAATAATAAAAAACAATGCTGTTTGCAGCCACTTTATGCATCATTTATCAACAAAAACATTACATGAATGGCTTAAATATGGTTGAACTGGTTAAATATAAACTTCCATTTTTACTCATGTAAGGCTCTGAAGTTAAATTAAATTATGTTGAAGAAATGTAAGGTTTAACAGGGAAGTAAATTACAGGGAATAAGGTAATTCATACTGGTGACATGTCCAGACCCCCCCCTCCCCCATGACCCTAGTGAGAATAAGGCGTGTTCAGAATGGATGGCTAATGGAAGTTAATTCATATATTTAATAAAAACATTATGAAAGCGTTTACCCAATTATTATTATGAATTATTATTTCACATATTTACACACTTAAATATTCGCATTTATAGTGTACAAGCAGCTAAAATAATCTGTTGAATCTGCCTTTCTAAATCCCTTACATTTACCAGTCTACGTAATGCTAGCTCCTGATTGGTTAGTTCAGTCATGTGATGATGTGTCAGGAAGTGTTGTGGCCATCTGTGAAAAGTAAAGCACTCCTGCTGTCTCATTTTAACAACAACGAACCATTAGCCACCAACGAACCCTCACGTTACGATAAAACATCGAACCATATCTACGCTATAACCAACCTAAGCAAGTTAGAAGCACAATGGACTTAATATTCAAGCATAAATCTGGAATATTTAATGGTATAACACATCCAAAACTGACTTCTTTTAAGGTTTCCGTTCATTATATGAGCAACAATAGCTTCGAGGTTCTACAAAAACTGAAAATGTAACCAAAAATGTCAAAAAAAATCCCATCAGGTTTCACCAGTGCGCATATAAACCTTCACATTAAAGCAGGTAAAAGTGAAATCTCAGCACAGATTTTAAAGATGGCGTTACATTCAATGCCATTATCCATAATAATAATACATGTAGAGATTTAAATAAACCTTGAGGCGATGCATGGTAGATTTTGCATCTCCGTCATTTCTGTTTTGCAGATGATTCTCTAATGTGCAAAAAAAAAAAAAAAAAAAAACTGCCATATGTGATGATGTGTAATGTGACAAAGAAACCATTTAATCTTATGTTGCTCTGAACAACTGTTCTCCATTATCCCAGAGCCCGAGCGCTGATCGGTGCTTTGTGTGAGGCCTGTAGAGATGTGTCTTTTGGTCAAAGTGCTGCACAGTTAAGAGCTTTACAGACAAGAGTGAGGTCATGCCGGACCTTTCATTTATAATAAGAATTAGTTAGCCACAAGCCAGTGCACATAAGTCAAAGGGAGCCGTGGGAGTAGAGTAGGTGGGGGGTCCAATGGGGGCCGGGGCCATTGTGTCTGTGTGTGTGTGTGTGTGTTCTGTGAATGTGTCTGTTGTAGACATTAATAAAAGTAAATATTCTTATCTCTGTCATTACTTCACAGAACAGAACCTGCTTTTATTGTTGCCACAGAATCGAAACTATGACTGCGATTTCCTCATCTTTTCAGAATAAAATGCATTTATTTCATTATATACAGTGTTCAACACATGTATGATCCCACCTCCGCCCTTTATTTACACGTTTTGATAAGATTAATGGATGTAAAGTTATTAAAAAGATTTTACATCATAAGATACTTTTGGACACTGGTGGATATTTGGGTCTTTCTGGGTTAATATGTTATATTTGAATATAAAATATGATTAAATACAGTGTTTAACATGTATGATCCAACCTCCACCCAGTATCAGGTGTTTTCCAGACTTTAACAGTATTTCTGTTTTACCAAAATATCTTTTTTTTTTTTGTTTCTATAATGGTTAATCCACCAGTGTATTCAAAATGTTTTTATCAAAACCATATATTTAATGATAAAATATAAATATTGTTGCTATCCATACATTTTCAAGTTTAATATTTTCCAAAAATCCAAAGGGAAATGCAGCAGAAAATGACTATTTTTTTTATGAAGTTGTAGAATTCCAGTTATTATCTTTCATTTCTGTGTAAAACTACATAAAAACAATGGGAACAAGAATGTAAACTGTTATCTAAACCAAAGGTGGACACACTAAATATTGACATTTATGGTTATTATTTGTCAACAAGGACTATTTTGTTATTCTAATTCGTCATTTTCTGAATGAATAACAATGCAATTGTTAATTTGAAACAGGTTTTCTATAAACTATGAAGTTATTTATGTTTTCATGAGAGGTGGTCTAATAAATTTATTAAGCACTGTAACAATTTATTGTAGTAGAAAAGGTAAACAAAGGCATCAGTGCTTCACAATAATTCAATAAAATGTCACATGATGTTATAATAGCTACTGCAAAGCTTATATAATGCAAAACAAGAACGTTTTTTTTCACCTTATCTTGCATTAATTCACTAATTTATGTCCATTTTTTGGGTTTATTCTATGCAAAACACATCATAAAACACTTTGAGTTAAATTTCTTGAATGAATGTTTATTATTCAGATATACTGGATTACTGTTGGGGCAAAAATATAAATAATATACATTAAAAACTTAAAGAAACTGCAGCTGAAATTAGACTTGAGGTTAAAAATAAGATTGCTTTTGTTGTTTATTTCGTTAACTTATTTAATGTACATAGATTACATGTAGCCTGTAGTTTATCCATATTAGACCCAATACAAATACAGTGGATTTAAGTCATCAATATCCAATACAAACCACCTGACCGTATTTGGACACTTCAGCCTTCATTCAATGGTAAACAAAACATGTGCTTTTAAGTTTTAACTGCACCATTAAATAAAATAAACCTCAAAAATCAGCAAATAACATGAATGAACATCACTGCTAAACTCACATAATCAAGTATCATAAATGCATTTGTCAAAAAATATAAATAATACACATTAAAAAGTTAAAGAAACTGCAGCTGAAATTTGACTTAAGGTTAAAAAAAATGATTATTTTTGTTGTTTATTTTGTTAACTTATTGAATGTACATAGATTACATGTGGCCTGTGGTGTATCCATATTAGCCCCAATACAAATACAGTGGATTTAAGTCATCAATATCCAATACAAACCACCTGACCGTATTTGGACACTTCAGCTTTCATTCAATGGTAAACAAAATATGTGCGTTTAAGTTTTAACTGCACCATTAAATAAAATAAACCTCAAAAATCAGCAAATAACATGAATGAACGTCACTGCTAAACTCACATAATCAAGTATCATAAATACATTCGGCATTATTTTTAGTTTTTTTTCCCAGCAGGAACAATAACGATAGCAGCTTTAGTGGGATGCTGTTGTATATTTGTGGATACAGTGTGCAGTCGGTGCCAGCAGCTCTGTGACTGTTGCTTTATGTCCCCTTTAAAGCCCTCTTTCAGAGAGGCACCGGTTGGGAAACTCTCTGTACTGCAATGATAGCCTCATTAGCTGCTTCCTAGCCTTTGTTGTTTTTTACAACAGAGATGTGTGTCCAGATTCTCATTAAAAGACGGGCTTCTTTATATTGTCTCCTTCCTCTGACAGTCCCCTTAGATTGAACGCCAACAAATCAAGCTATTTATTTTCCTCTGCCCTCTTTTTTTCTCTCTTCTTCTTCTTCTTCTTTCCCTTTGCTGCGAAAATCAATTCAAAGATTTTTTGGTTTGCTGTTACAAAAGCCTGTTGATTTCCGTCTTAATTTGAGAGGTGGCTCGTAGTCGCTGCCGCCACCGCTGAGCTGTGACTACAGTACATCCAGCTTTTTAGTGAGAAAGTTTCACACATAAGATCTGCTGGGACCGTTGGGAGTTTTCGTCGGTGTTTGACGAACTTCAAAACTCCGGTCGACTTCTGAATCACGAGGCCATTTTTTCCTCTATTTCCTCTATTATCACATGCGAAGACCGAGATTCGTGAGGTTTATCTCAACCTACAGCAACGTGACAAGAAGCATAATGCACAGGCTTTTGCATTAACATCGGTTTCTTAAAACAAACAGAAAATCAGGGTGACCTTCTTTGTATTTGGCACAGGAACAAAGTCATTTGTGAATGACTCTTTTGCTTGCAAGAGTATTAAATTTAGCATGACAGGGACACCTTCATGTTTGCTACAACAACAACCAAAAATCTTTGACCTCCATTTTCTAGGCTATATGCAGAATGGGGCAATTTATCACCAGCCAAAAAATCTCAACACCCTAATTAATTACAACTAAGTAAAGAATGTTTGGAGAGCCAAATTGCTTTAATTCCCCAAACACCGGCTGAAAGTCATTCATTATCAAATGTGTGCTCAAAGGTTAGTTTGCTTTTGTGAAGACGAAATAAGCATTAATTTCCGAGCCTGAGCCTGAGTTTCCCCCTGTGGGAAGACAGGCGAGCGGTTTGTCATGAGGCCACACTTCACTTACGGCAGGTTCGCCATCTGATCGTTGTTCGCTGCTCACTGGACAACGGCAGGTCCCGGTACTTTCTGTTGAGGTTCACCCTCGGAGCGCTCACTCCATCCCCTTAATTGAATGTTTAGTTTGGTCGTATTTGCTGGACAAACTTTTGTTTCATACCAGGAAGGGATAAAGACCAGAGGCTGCTGCTTGAACAGAGAAGTGTCATTGACACAGGGGGTTTTAAGCCTTTGGCAGTCTCCATTAACAGGCCCAGCAGGGAATACGTTTAAAGAGTCTTCAGTATGCAGTCACTGAGTAGAGATGTGTAAAACTCCCACTGAATGCTCAAGGGAATCGGCGCAGCGCTCGGAGATGGCTCTCAACTCTGAAGCGCCATCGAGAAAACAGGCGGGCTCGGGCTAATTTCAGGAAATACAGAAACCGACTATAGAAATGGTGGACAATTGGCCATATCGAAGCCATCTCTCCATTTATTTCTCAAAAAATACACAAAAAGTTCCTTCTTCTGCTATTCATAAATTCAGCCAAGGCTCGCACTATCTGAATTTTAAGCAGTCCGAATGAAGAAGAATAAGAAGCACTTGAGATGAAATCCATCTCTCGAAGGGAATTCATCAAAGAAATTACTTCCCATATCAACAATAGAAATTACCTCACAATATGCAATTGTCCTATCCACATATTCATGGAACCCTTTGGTGTTTTTATGGGGTAAGAGGGACTATTTAGCAGGTAATACAGCATTAATGTGGAGGAGAGGGAGAAAAAAAAAAAAAACGGTTTTAATGGAAGTGGCTTCTTGCTTCTGAATTTCGATGATGTGCACAATGCCCTTAAATCCCTTTCTTATTTGAGGCTGCTTTGCAGGTACTTTTGAGCCTTAATAGGATAAGCAGAGGACACAAAAGATTTCTATCGCTCAAGTCTTTCAGTTCACTGAGAATCCCGATCTCTGGCAATGAGCACTTCATGAATCATTCATTTTTAATAGATTATGCAAATTCCGGGCACATAAAATCAACAAGATCAATAACTGCAGGCATTTTAATTGGTGTTAGAAAACATTTTAAGGATGAACATAATCTCCAGTTCTTTCCCCCGTAAAGGCACAATTAATTTGAAATTGGATCTCGGCCTAAATACTGTAGATAATTTACTACTTTTTGCACGGCTTAAAATTCCTCTGGTAGGCTTATCGCTGCAAAGTAAACTGTAATGCTCAGCCATTAGTGAGACCACACACCTGAATATCACCTATTATCCACACAGGCACTGAGGGAAAACCAAGCAGAGGAGCCACTAACCAAATACTAATTACCAACAGGAAGAGACTGTTTGTTTCATTAGTTTGACCTCTGGATGTTTTAGGTGTCTGCTTCGATCACAGACACGGAAAAGCGAAAAAAAACAACAAAAAAACACACAAAACCATGTTTTTCATATCCAAACACAGACACACATACTGCATAAAACACCAGTAGACTTCAATGGGACTTTTTACTTCCTTGCAAGAACTTTTTACTGCACTAAACGTTTAATAATCCACTTTAAAAGTAACGAATAAGTTGATTTCTCGAAAGACAGGAAGTAACTTTTGATCCGGAAATCATTTTTAAGGGATGATACTAGACTTTAATCATGTCTAGATGGAGATTTACCTTGAATTTTTCACTTTTTTTTAAGGTGAAAGTAATCACACAATCTGAAGACATCATCTAAAGAATATTTAGCTACAAAAATTAGATATAATTGGTCATTTCATGGTAAATCTATATAACTTATGGTTATTTTTTGCCTAATTTTACACATACATCCAGTAAAACACAACCTCAGACACTCGTATTCCTGCTGAAGTACTGACGCAACTATTAGTTTTGCTTTATAATAACTTCTTTTTACACTTTATGTTGAGGAAAATGAACATATCGCAATATTTCTCACTCATAAAAAAAGTCCGACAACTTTTTTGCTATATTTGTGCCCTAATTTATTTATTTTTGTTCATCAAATGTCCATTTTAGTCACATACTGCCTACAAATAGTAAAACCAGTGGCCATTTTTTTCCCCCAAGAGTTGCGTCTATACGCTGTCAGACCAAAAAGAATGAAAGTAAAGGTCGGACTAAAACAGATTCAGCGCTGATTGTTATTTGTGGACTGTCTGTTTTCTGTCCCCGCTGCAATAAAAGCAGATGCAGACAGATGCCCAGTGAACTCCACTTCACATGACCTTTAGTGTGGATTTATAAACAGCAAAAAACCAACACCAAATGGTCATACAATACAATACAATGCTTAAAATATTCCAAATTATGTTTTTTTTTTCTTATTAAATTACAACTCATCAAAATGTAAATTAAGATCCTTGTTGGATTTCAATGTGTTTAAACTGTGCAAAGCAACATTTTTCATCTATGACGGGTTAAAAATCCAAAATTTAAGTGAAATGTAACCAGTAGTTTATATAATGAACTGATAAACGCTGAAATTCAATACTTTTTATGGCAGCGACCAAATATAAACTATATAAACCACACATTTTCAAACACGTTTTGACATTTGATTGACATTTTCAGTACCTGCTGCGTCTATACATTATAGATTAATGATATTACATGATACTAAACTTCATGTTGTGTTAAATGGGTATATGTTTACATTATTAATCTGTGTATAAAAATAACAAAAAAGCTGAAAAGTTAAAAAAAAAAAAAAGATGTTTTTATTCAAAAGTTGAACTGAGGGGAAGGCGTTGAAGCCGCTGATTCATGCATCAACCTTTTTTTTTTTTTTTTTACATATTAAATCCCGAAAAACACGTGGTTTCTTATTGTTCACCAGCGCTACCATCAACGCGTAGCTTCTACTTTAATTTTTGTTTTTATTTTTTCTAGCTGGCTTTATTTTGACTGGACTTCATGCTGAATCTGATGCATCTAAACCTTCCGCCGCGGTTACAAAACCATCTTTTCACGTGTGTTTGCACCTGTAAAGCAGTAAGGAGAGCCTCTCTGTGGAGACCATCTAAAATATCCCACATGCAAACAAAACCGCCCGCACAACCAGGCCTGCTTTCACCGGGGCCATCGGTGCACAAAGGACAAACACACACCTTTCTTCTCAGGAGGCCGGACTTACAGGGGAAATCTACCTCCCACATATTAATGAGAAAAGGGCTCTTTCTTTTCTCATAAGACTGCTTGGCTATCATTTGAGAAGGGAGGGAGAAGAGAGAGGAGGGGGGGGTGATAGTAGTCGTGGTGGTG
>JAPSES010000109.1:6961330-6971362 GCA_029822895.1 Maxillicosta whitleyi | reverse complement strand
CATGGCATTTTGGGAATATGTCATTGTATTTATTTTTTATTATTGTGTCATTGGGCTTATCATACACAAGTATTCAGGGAATCATTTGAGACTGAATAGCCATAGAAACACGGCGCTGTCACCTGGAAGACCTCCACAAAACAGGCCAGCTCTCCTCCTTCGCGCACACATACCTTATTCCTCTTCATGCCCTTTAATACCTCTTTGCCCTTCAGTAGCAATCTGCATAGAAATGTGCGCGTTCTATCATTCAGTGACTAGACATTACACCCGGGCTAATATGAGAGGTCCTCCAACGGCTGCAAAATGAACCCTTGAAAATACCAGACGTTTGCATTATGCCTCTGCGATTGCATCTCTTACAGGGAAAGACTTGATTATGTCATTTGCCATGTCCACGTCATGCTGGTTTTTATATCTTTGCCAGGAAATCTACCTCTGACAGGTCATTAGTCATCCCTCCCTCCTCGCACGCACATAAAACATCAATTCCACTCAATATCCCGCAAACCCCTGCGCTTCTCAACAAACGCCAGAACAAAGAAGACGCTATGTAAACTGCTGCCGTGCTCTGATTAGCTCTCATTCCAGAGCACTGCAGAAATAAGGCACTCATTCCCCACCCTGTTTGAGATAACTGCCCCCTTTTTTTTTTTTTTTTTCCCCAGCAGCCACATCATCCCTTCATAGCCATACACATACACGCCTTGTAACATGGCAGGGCTGCAAGTGCATCTGTTTAGCTATTCTCATCAGCTACTTATGTAGTGACATTAAGGAAGCCTATTGCTTACAGAACCAATAATCTATATCGCCTCAGGCCCCCTTATATCCACTTCTTCAGCAGCAGAAGGGGAGGCACTTTTGCTGAGGGAAAGAAAAGCCCTTCCACAGAGCTACAGCGGCTTTCTTTCTTGACTGACCTGGGTGGTTGGCTACATCAT
Source organism: Maxillicosta whitleyi (assembly GCA_029822895.1). Classification (NCBI taxonomy): domain Eukaryota; kingdom Metazoa; phylum Chordata; class Actinopteri; order Perciformes; family Neosebastidae; genus Maxillicosta; species Maxillicosta whitleyi. The sequence goes on along the minus strand of JAPSES010000109.1, from coordinate 6,970,418 downwards.
CTTGACATGTAATTATCTAAAGCCCTTTAATCACTTCCATAAAGATTAATTGCAGGAGACAACAGCGGAGGTCGTGTCTTCAAATCAAAAGACTCCTTGGCAGATTGACACAGCGGTGTAACAGAGTTCAGACTTAGGTGTTTTATAAGGGTCATCTACTGGAACAGAAGCAGTTTTAATGCTGTAATTGCAAGATCAGCAAAGTGGGTTTTATAGCATAAAATGCCATTTACTTTCTTGGATTTTTTTTTTATCTTCTTCTTCTTTTTTTTTTAACACATCTACTGCAAGATACTCAGACAAACTTTCTCTTACCTTCATCTCTTTTCCTCTTTTCACCGTTGGATCGGGGAATACCCAGAATCCCGTTAATGGAGTAAGACCCAGCAGGGTCATTGGAGGCGCTAGTTACAGGCGGAGAGGCTGTGCTTGGTACTGAGATAAAGAAACAAACGCAATTAGCCGTTTAACATGCAGTTTGACCTTTTAGTTTCCTCCTAAGTAGACTAAAACGATCAAAATCAGATTCTGTATGAGTCTGTCTCTGGCGAACAGCTGAATTATTCGTCTATTTAACCACAATTAGGTAGAGGTGAAACAAGTACTTAGATGTGATGTAAAAGTAACACCACAGTGTAAAAATACTCTGATATTACACACATCGCATCAGTAAAAGTATCAGTCATCATGTTGTATAAGTAATTAAAATGCATGATAATACAATGAAAATGTGCTTTAATATCAGAACAGTAGCTTTTACTCAGAAAGGTTCACGTTATATTATTCTGCTTTTACAACAAATAACAAATACACGTTAGAAACTGTTAAATGTTGTAAATCGTGGCAAATGGAGCCAATTCTAAACACTTTATCTGCAGACAGTTCAGTGCTGCATCGAATCATATAAGCACACTGTGTTTATGGAACCTTTAAAAGGTAACATGTGTCAAGTAAAAACAGGTACAGTAATACCTACATAATAAAAGCTGCATAAAAAGGAAAATGCACAATAAAAGCGCCTCGCATTCCATCAGTGAAAGGATTTTTTTTTTTTTTAGAGTTTGGTGATTTTTGCAGAACAAAAACACTATAGATTAAAAAAATCTTAAATATATATCTGTATATATAATAATAATAATAGTTGATGCTGATGTTTTACCTATGGTATGACCCGGCGTCGACAGGGATGACCCGTCTGGAGATGGATGGAAAGGCTGCTGGACTTTTGTTCGGATGATCCTGGATAAACAAAAAGACAATGGGATGTAACTATTGGTTTTCTGTCATACGCAGACACACAGACACACACAGACAGACAGATACACAGACAGACAGACAGACAGACAGACAGACAGACAGCAGGTCCTGTGGAGGCTTTAGGCGTCATCCACCCGCCTGGTCACAGCGAAGAGGAGAGAATGTGATTATTAAGATATCAAACATATGAGCGAGAGAGAGAGAGAGAGAGAATGGGAGGTTGTGGTGGGGGTGTGTGGGGGGGTCTGGCTTGGCCTGGCCGGTGGTTGGCGGGCTCTACCTTTAAGGTGAGGTCTGGAGAAAAGTCTTCATTGCACTTTTGGTCTGAGTGATCTTGCAAACAAAGCATGAAATCACATCAATTCACCTCAATGATCAGCTTCACTGACTCTACCTGGCCTGCACTAATCAGCCCTCTCCCTCCCCTGCTCTCTCCCACTGTGGAAGGGGGGAGGGGGGGGGGTGGTTCACACGGGGGGCCACGGAGCTCCGCCAGGCCCCCCCTTATATATATTTTTTTTACTTCCCAGATCAAACATCTCTGTAGGACCGGCAGTCCCCATGTGCCAATGCGGATGAGGTTGTATTGATCGGGGCTTGGGGAGAAAAAGTTGGGGATTAGTCACACGGGCAAACAGATGCAAATAGAAAGCTATAAATTATATGTGACAGGAAAGCAATAGTTCCTTATTGCCTTGCACAAGCTTACGCCAGCATTAGATTCCTTTAATCTGAATGGCACTTGGGGAGAAAGGGAGCTGTCACAATAATTTGTAAACTTTAAAACTATTCATCATGTACGCCACCGGAGCTATTTTAGAGCACGGTTCGGCCACTGCTTCCTGTCCCTTTCAGTTTTTTTTTTTTTTTTTTTTTTTTTTTTTTAGCTCTTCTTCGTTGTCTGGTCCAAATACAACTGCACTCTCCTCCTCCATATTACCCAGAAATGCACCAGATCATCTGGTTATTGATGTTCCTGTAGGTGCCAGAAGGCTTTGGAGGATTATATCCAACACTGTCAACGATAAAATAAAATAAAATAAAATAAATAAATAAAATCTCCTTACAGGCAAAGGCAACAACAAGACTTTCCAGGGAGTATGTATTGATGTTTTAATTTTTTTCACTTCTCTCCATAACAGTTATTCGACCCCTTGACTTGTGTGTGCTACATAAATTCAAAGACTTTATTTGGTATCCATGTTCTTGATATTGAATAAGCAATTTAGGAGAATGAATTAATGACCTGGCTGTTGCTGAAAATCCCCTGAAGAAATATTAAAATTGCTTTACTTCTGAATCAATACTATTGAGCCGCGCCATTGAGAACCTTCTTTTTTTTTTTCTTTTTTTTTCTTCTCTTTACGTCTACCAGCAGGGTAGCGTTACTTGTGGTAATACCTTGTGGTGGCTCACACTCGTAGTACAACACTATCTCTGTAGCATTTAATAATGCATGCAGGGGAAAGGTGTTTAAATAGAGCATCCTCTTTTGTCAACAGTCCTGAGGTCAGACTGTCTGCCACAGAAACCCACGACTGGCCCCACTCAGAGCCATCCAAGTGGAAACACTGAGGCTGCAGTGTTTTGCTCTTCTTAAATTGTCTTAACTGGTTAAGCGTCCAGCGAAAAACATCTCCTGCTGTTTCTAAAGTTGAGCTACTCTTCAGACATACTTTCATTTAGATTTATTTTGTGTGTGTGTGTATGTGTATGGAGTGATTCTTTAAAAAAAAACAAAAAAAAACAAAAAAAAATGCATTGAAATATTTAGCAAAAAACCAAAGCTGTGTTTGCATCGCCTCGTGTGTGTGTGAAAACTCACATTTCTTGCGCCACAAAGGGAAATATTCTGCATTAAGCCATAATAGAAATTCAAAGTAGCTCTCACATTTGGCTGATAGAATTACACTTCTTTGTATTCACAATTTAATTTCCCACATAAACAAAGACACATAAGGCTCCGCAGCCCCAAAATAGAAAGCCTTAATTGGAATTGAAAAACTTTATAGGGGTCTTTTAATGATATTAATGTACATTTTGAATTTATCACATACATGTGTCTGAGCCTCCTTAAATGGGGCTTTTTAAGCAACCACGAACCATGAAATGAATTTTCTTCAGCCTTTCTCTATTTAAAAGATGTCTTGTGTGGAGCTGTCCATGCTCTCCCATCAGCTCATTAAAATGTAATGCTGATGCTGGCTCTATGGAACAGTGCCTCTTAACCAAAGTTCATCACCAGGGATCTCTGGTGGTGGTGGTGGTGGGGGTTAAGAGGGGTGGGGGGTGGCGTCCTGGGTCCTCCTGTAGCTGCTATTGTCAAACTATACTCATGTTTACGAATTTCTTTAGGAAGGATGAAGGCGGTATAACCTAAAGACATACTTTAAAGGTTAAAAATAGACATTTTCCCCAGGCAGATTATCCATATTATTAAGCATTATAATATATTAACATAATATTATGGCTCTGCTGAAGCTCTGAGAGTGTGTAAGTGTCATAATCACAATAAAAAAGTGCAGTTTTACACAGATTTTTTGCGTCAGTGTAATCATTTCTTACTGATAAACAGAAAATAATGGCTTGATCCAAACTAGCGACATAGATATAATGGAGATATTTCTAAAATAAATAAATAAATAAAAAATTAGAAGCAATTTCCTGCAAACTAAAAATAAAGCCTAGCAGAAAAGGCCAGTGTTGCTCTCTGTGTGCAGCCTGTTCAGCTCCACACATTAGATGTGCTAAAGAAAATTGGCCTGCTTTATAGCGCCACGGGATCTGGTCACCGAATATTGATCGGTTTTCATCTCGACAGATTCACTCAGTCCTGGATGTACTGCTGATTGTTGAGGGAGTTTGGTGTGAAAGATTGAATTGCACCTCTGAGACCTCAGACCAGGCAGCCAGGCTCGGCGTGCCGGCCAGCACAAACTTGGTCAAACACATGGATTCAGCTGTGCATGGGCGCACGGGCGCTTAGCACGGATATACACTCCACAATAGAACCGTGCGTGATAAATGATTTTCAATTTGCGCTCTGCCGGCCCTCTTCATTAGACTGCTCACATCCTGCTACCCGGTGATAACACACACCCACACACATTTCAGACTAATAAAAACAAAGAAACCCCAAACATCTACATTTCAAAGGCGCAGAACTGGTTCCAGTTTCCTACCTGTTAATTGACGAGACGCTTGGAACGGTGTCGTTGTCACAGATGCCCTCTGCCAGCAGCCTGTCTCTGATCTCCCACGCAAACATAGTGGGGTTTTGCCTTTTATAATCTGCTATTTTTTCCACCACCTTTGGCGTGGCCACTTTAGGTTTGGACCCACCAATGACCCCTGGTTTGATGCTACCAGTCTCGTAGTACCTGCAATATATATATACACATACATATATATTTATATAATAACACATATTATTCATTTGCATCATTTAACAGGTTAATTGTGCAAATAACTTCAGATAATTAAAAGACAATAAACTTTGGGGAGTTGTGACGCATAACCCCATGCGTAAAATCCAAAAAAGCAGCATAAAGTTTTCTTTTACGCGTAAAAGTGCATCAAAAAACAACCCTCTGTGTAAAGAAGCACATGCAGGAAAATGTGAATAATACTTTTGGATAATATACGACATGGTCCCCTCGGTGCTCATCTGCACATTAACCTGGTCTTTGCGTCTAAATATAAATTAAACCGTTCCAAAGTGGGCTGAACTGCGCCTGTGCGTCACTGCATCCACAGATCCACCTGTGCGCAGGGCGGGCCGGACCTTTGGAGCCTCACCTGCCCAGGATCTTGCTCACGCATCCGTGGCTGACCCGCAGCTGTCTGGAGATGTCGCAGGGCCGGACGCCCTGGTGGGCCAGCTCCACTATCCGCTGCCTCACCACGTCCGGGAGGGGTCTGCCGTTCACAAACACCCCGCCAAGCTGGTTCACACCTCCGTGCCCTACGTGGGATACAACAGCAGCACACACACACAACCGTAACATTACATAAAGTCGTAAATAGACCCAGAACATGTGTGTGTTTTTTTTTTATTATTATTAATTTTAATTATAGCAGAAGCGAAATAAGACTCAGGTGGATCTTTATGTTGTGGTGCCGGTGGATTATGGCTGTAAAATTTTCATTTTATTCAATATTTCTATTAAATATCAGCTTTTATTCAGATTATTTTTATTTTTTATTTCATCGTAATTTTAGTTTTTCACACTAGTTTGTTTGTAACGCCATATATTTATGAGATATAGTTGATATTTTAGTATTTTTTAACCACAATGGATTATATATTTAAACTCAATAATCAAACATTATCCAGACATTTAATTTAATAAACAAAATTATAAAAAATAAATAAATGAAATAAAAGCAGAATGAATTTGTGGTTTGTGTGATTTAAGACAATGTGTCGTGTTTTATTTTTTTTAACTCATTTTATCACAATAAATACAAAAATGCTCATTATTGCTTCCATGTTTTTGCTTGGCTCGTGCAAAATTACATATTTTTTATTATATACGTTATATTATTTATTGTGTTTTAATTTAATGCACACGAATACACCAAAAACACAATGTTAAATATGAATTATGTACAAAATAAGCTTAATAGTAAAAATAATTGTAAAGCATAGCCTGTTTTATTTTATTATAATTTATCAGTATATGCAAGATACGTGCTTTTCATTAGGTTCGTCATTATTTTTTGCTTCATGGTCGGTGTTTAATTCCATGATTCAGTTTTAATATTATTCTAATCTAGGTCCTATGGGTTAAAACGTTTAACTTGTATATATTCTTTGCAGCTTCACGACTCTTGTCAGCTATTAAGTTGCAGCTGCTTCATTTTCTCTGCACGGTAATTTTAAATAATTGAACGAGCTTTGATTACTCATATTACAGATTATTTAGTAAACGAACAGGGCATCAATTATTCATGCACATTCGCCAAATTACACGTGAAGCGCACTGTGCGTGGCCTGAAGTTGGATCACAGAGCTGTTTTTTATTTATTTATTTATTTATTTTTATTTGGATAATCTGAATAATAGATGTGTAAGTAATGTGTCTTGACTTATTAGGCTTAAAAACACGCACAGTGCGCGGGAACCTGCACCGTGATACACGTGTAAATTACACAGTACCTGCCAACTCATGCTCTTTGTTTACCATAAATTCCGCACCAGTATGTGCACCAGTATCCCAGTCACTTCTAATATTTTTTTGCGCACTATAGTAGGTGACGTGTGGAATATTATGACGCTATATACACTCGTGTTTTTTTGTGTTTTGCTTTGCTTCCAAGTGCAGGATCAGTTTCTTAGCCTGTAAACGCGTCCTGTTTAATGCTCCTTTAAGATGCTGTGCGTTTCGCTGCAGGCCTTTATACGAAAAATAAAAAAAATAAAAAAAATAAAAATGTGATGTTATTTTGAGTGTCGGGGCTGCAGAGGCATGCAAACTCAGGTTGTGCTACTTACGGTGCATCGCTGTAAAGGGGTCTGCTTTGCAGTGAATATCCATTGGATAGCAAAGGAAAGACAGATAATCAACTGAAGTCGCCGTTTCGCCTTCCTATCAAGGATGAAAATGTGAAGAAAAAAAGGTGATTCTACGCGATGGAGGGACTTAGTTTGCCCCCCAACCCCCGCTTCAGCAACCGATGTGATGATGGCAACTTCTTTTCCAAAAGTTGCCTTTCTTTTTTTCTTTAACAGTCCAGTCCGGGATCGGAGGTCTGGCAGGTGCGCAACATGACCGAAGGATTGTTTCTGTAATACGACCTGTGTTTATCGGTATTTTTCAACGCCCGGGGTGACCAGAGGTGTAATTCTCACAGCATGTCAGCGAACACACCACGGTATTTAATTTTTTTCTTTAAAGAAAGTCCAACGTTCGGGGCCCGGTATCTCCTCAATCCTTGGTGGCCTTGATTTTACGCGTCAAAATCGTCGGCGGAACATGGACACACAGCGGGTTTTCGGTTTCGCGCTGGATGCGTTAGGCTGGATCTTTGGGCTGGGAATGAAGCCTCTCTCTGTGTCTGTGGTTCTAAAAGCTGCAACCCTCCTCTCTCCCCTCGCCTCCCCTCTGCAGACCCCCCTTTTGCTTATATGGATGACTTGTCAGACAAAGGCAATAGATGCCAACACTTTGTGATTCGCCAACGCAAAATACCGGGGGTCCAAATGAGGAGGTCTTTGGGTCTGACACACCGACAGGAAGGGGAGGGAGATAAATAAGGAATGGATTCGGAGCCACAAACACTAGACTTTATTAGACATTATAGCAGCTCTGAATTATAAGGTCGCTTGTGGAAGTTTTGAATCAATGAAACAGATTATTTTTATTTTATTTTTTTTAAGATTTGTAATTTTTTTTTTCTTTTCTAACACGGATTTACATCTTTGTCTTTGGAAATACGCACAGATTTCATCTCATCCGGGATTTAGCGCGACTTATGTGTATATTTTTCTTGTATTTATTCCTTTTTTTCTCATCATCTACACTATTTCTGGAAGCCAAGTAGGCCTAAATCGTTTTATAACCGCATTTTTTTGGTGTTAAATCTGATGCGTAAAACGTCGATGTATAAGCCAGACTGTGTATAAGTAGACGTATTAACCTTCGTGCACATCCAGCTGATGGTGTAATGATTGCAGCTGAACCCTCATGGTCCAAACCGGTGCTGCTGCTGGAGGTTGGAGGTGAAGCAGCCGAGCACGGAGCACCTCCTCTCGGCTTCTGTAGATGGCGCTGTATAGTTTCACAAATTTACAGACGCTCTCAAACTATTGTCCAAAAAAAAAAAAAAAAAAAAAAGATAAAGTTGAGGTGCACCGCACTTGGATGGCGGGTGATGAAACTGAAGAGAAGATCCATTTGGATGATGAAAAAAAGACCCTAAAAAAATGGAAAAGAAAACATCAATGGAAGAGCCTGTTGTGAGAAAAACAGCTGATAAGACTTAAACCTGGAATAAATTAAAATAAAGTCAAGAAAATGACATTTAGCTACTTATAAGTGTTTTATTTAACTTTTAAAATTCGCTTTAAGATGAGTATTTCCATTTCAGGCTTATTTATGTTTTTATTTCATTACATCAGAGGCAAATATGTGCTTTATACTCCACTTATTTACCATATCATTAAAATAAAAATACCCAAATAAATTCTAATCTACTAATATTAATATAAATTAAATGACCTAAATATATGAATACAGTGTTACACTAATAATTAAAACAGGCATGTTTTTATGCATATTTTGTCTTGTCTTTTATTCTTAGGCTTTTATTTTTAAAAATGTTTTGATGTAAAAAAACGACTTCCCCTTTTATTTGCGATTTATAAGGAAAAAAAACAGCTATATTATAAAAAATATTAAAATCACCCTCTAAATTAGGATAAAATAATACATTTATAATTCCAAACTAGAGTAAATGTGTAAAATAATAAGTTTATAGTAGTAAGATCATAAAAATGAGTGAGGAAGAGTAAATAATTTGCTGGTGTTTGGGCCTGTTATTTTTAATGCTGGTTGATATTTTGGTGGGGTGGGATGGGGTGGTGGGGGGGGCACCTCTTAGGGGCAGACGGCCACATCTCGCGCACTGCCTCCTGGTCAGGTTAGGGGATGATTTCTCTTTTTGTTACTGTTTTTGGAGTGAGCTTCTGGTACAATATGTAGCACTATAGGCTGTAATTTCACACCCGGCTGCACATTTCCCTTAAAGCTACATTCTTTTTTTTCCCCCCTATAAGACCCCCACCACCTCCACCTCCACCACCACTCCTCCCACAATCCACCCTCCC
>JAPSES010000109.1:6913692-6932934 GCA_029822895.1 Maxillicosta whitleyi | reverse complement strand
TTACATTAGTACCATTACTTCATCTTTCCTTACATTAGTACCATTACTTCATCATTACATTAGTACCATTACTTCATCACTCTTTACATTAGTACAATTACTTCATCATTCCTTACATTAGTACCATTACTTAATCATTCTTTACATTAATACCATTACTTCATTACATTAGTACCCTTACTTCATGGTACCTAACAAAGGTGGACCTTACAAACCCTGTAGAACCACATTGGACCTGACACTGTTGACTCACTGTCCTCACTGGAACTGTTACTCCCAACGTCTTGTAATGCATGTGAAAATTACCAAAAATAGTCACTTGCCTGATAAAGGGTAAACATACTATACATCTACGATGAAAGTCACCAGAAGAATAATGTGCTGTTTTGATGTGTGGTCAAAGAAATTAAGAAGATAAATTCTAACCTCACACATTGTGCTTTCTCTTCACTTTTCATGTCCAAACACAGAAAAATGCGATTCCTCACAGAATCTGCTGAAATTAATCAACTCCACAGTATAATTCCAAATATTTGTTGCATGGCTTGATTGGGGTCAATGCCTCAATACTGCATCAGGGGAACAGGGAGTCCCATAATGATTTATTACCAGCCCAGCTGCACATATTATTATGAAATGAGTTTATTAGTTTTAAAGCTTGCAGTAATGTGCTTTTGCTTTAGGGGAGCAGGCATGGGTGACAAGAGCCTGCATTAACCAGTTGACGTGAAGGCTCTATTGTACTACATGTATCCCTAATTTGGTTCAGTACCGTGACATCATGCACATTGCAAACAATTCGACTGCGCTACACATGAAATCTTGCACCGCTTCTTGTCACGACGTCAAGTGTTCCCGTGTAATATTTCTGTTGTTTTTACTGACCTTGTTTACAAGAAACCACAAGTCTGGAGAATATCACAGGGATATTATCAGGAAAGGAAAGTTTTCCGATAGAAAAGTGCAGCGTGCGGTTCCTCACTTCTTGTTTTCGTAGTCACAGGAGAATAATAACTAAACAAGAATGTTGTTACTCTATAATGGGAGTGAGACAAAATGGTTTCTCTCACCATTATAAAGCCCATTTCTTCCACCCGTTTCTTCTGATGATCAATTAGATCTTAATGGATAGCCTGCTGTGCTGTGAGATGATGACCAGCATGTTTTTATGTTTGTGTGCGTCGAACTAAGTAAATGACAAACTGAACCCAGCAGCCAGCAGCACAGGCCCCAACGTCCCCCTTAAATCAGTTACACATCCTTCAGTCATTGATTACATGATTTTTAATGTGTTATTATTGGATTCTGAACTCATTTACTGCTGTTTAAAATTTATGTTGACTGCAAGTATTTACACTATTTATCTCTAAATGCATTCGAGTCTCATAAATTGAAACAATTCTAATAAATGTAGCTAACAAAACTGGGTGTGTTTTTTTTTTTTTTTTTAAATAGATATTCTGTGACTCTTAATGGGCATGAATCATCTGTGCATATGGATCTTAAATTGTGCGTGCAAACAATCTAACAGCTTTGACGTCATCCCCCAGTATTTGACACAATTTTTGTTTCTTCTGATGCAACAAATAAAATGTTAGAGCACTAACCCTTTCATGATCACTACAGTGAACACCTGTATATTCATGGGCAGTGGTGCAGTCCAGTGTATACGGTCTATATACCTACTTATTTTTTTTATAGTTAGCATTGCATATACTCACTTCAAATTTTTTTTTCTCACTGTCTTCTTGTCTGTTATTTATATAGAATTTACTGCACTTTATTATTGCACCGCTGTAACTGTGAAATTTCCCCTGGGTGGGATAAATAAAGTATTCTATTGTATGCTATGCTATGCTATGCTATGCTATGCTATTCTAAATGCGCACCATTCGGTAGTATCTGCTAGCCAAATTGCCCATTTTTGCACCTCGGGTGGTGACGCCATGACCCGCCCTACTCTGCCTCTAATTGGCTAGTACTTGCTGCTTTCACTGATTACATTGGTTGGCTTTAGACATGAGGACTGATGAGCCAATCAGAGGCAGAATAAGGCGGGTCATATCACGGAAGATGTTGCTAACCAGATCTGGCCACCTCTGGAACCCGATTGGACACCTCAGATGCCAGCGCCAGTTGATTGACAGGTAAGTCTCGTTGCGCGAGACTAGCAGTGAGTGACATGTGGCATGGAAATGCCAACGAGAAAAGGTAAAATAAACGCATTTCAAGCGAGTGGCACATATTGACAGAACCTACTTTTATTGAATGCATAATTCTGAGGTAGTTTCTTCATGAGTCATTGAAACTACCGGACATATGACTGCGCATTTAGAGAAGATATTGTGTCACCATTAGTTAAATTGTGTGAGTAAGCTAACGTCATCAAAGGCTAATATTAGCTTATATTTAACTTCATGTTGAATACATTTACATTCATGCAGCTGTTTATGTGACCGATAAAAACCTACAAACTGCTCCTGGTTATGTCAGTAGAGAGCAAATACTACTGATGAGTTTTTAGGTAAACAATAAAATATATATAAAGTATGCATATGCCACTGTGTCTGAAACAGGGCTCATTTTCTGGACTATTAAAAAAAAAAAAAAAAAAAAAAATCATCAAAAAAATCATGCATGCATCACCCCATTAACTGTAATTCTTACCATTATTGTAACTTTGTTCTTGATAAACCTGGTCTGCAGGACATGTTTTTTGTAGATCAATTACTAATTGTTATCAGAACGTAATTAATCCTATTTTTCCACATTATCTCCATGAAGTGAATAATAACTACGTGTTAAAATGTGAGAAAGCATCTGATTAGCAGCAATGAAAATGGTTTTAACGGCATAGTTTTCCATATCACTTTCTGATATTAGGTTTTTAATTCATGTTTCTTTGCTTCAAACATTAAATGCATGGTATCCAGCTGTGTGGATGTATTTGTAACTCCTTAAAAAAATGCCTAAAGAGGAATAAAAACACCCAGGAAAAAAATATCTTGACTCAGGTTCTCATGAGTCATGAATGAAAGAGTTAATAGCACCAGTAACCTCTCACCAAACCCTTAGTTTAGACCTGAACATGGTTATTTTTCTTAATTTTGTCCTTCTTTTCTCTCTGAATTAGTTTTTCAGGTGTGCAAATATCTCTCATACTTTCTGCCCTCATGCAGGTTTATGTATTATATATGTAGCTTTTATTAAATGTATAATTAACTTTATTAAATTTTCTGTTTGTACATGCAAAAAATGTGTGTTTATGGGATTTTCCTTATTGTGGAAGGAAAATCCCATTAATCTACATTCTCAGGTGAATAAGGACAGACTTGACTATCAGCATTTCATGAATGACATGTGGCATTTTATTATTTTCCTCTCATTCATTTGTGCAACAACAGGAAAAACGTTTATGGATGCAGAACATCTCCTCCCACTTCACCACACCTTCACTTCCTGAATGGGCGGAGCCTCTGTAATAGGAAGACAGCTGAGACCCACCTGTGACAAGAACAAGGACAGCTGGATGACCACATGTAAGTTAACTTTATTTGGGGATTTAAGAATCTGTTTATCAGTCACAACCTTATGTTCTTCACATGAAAAGCAAATATTAGTTAATTTATTTGGTAGTTTTTAGACAATTTTAATGTTGCAGTTCAAGATTTTCTTATTAAATGAATCAACAGGAGCTCCTCAGCTTTTCCTCATGTGTCCTAATATATAAAAATGCAGCTTTCTGTCTTAAACATATTGTAAGGATGTGGCATTTGATGTCAAAACATCATGTAGAGAAACTTAGATTCTTTTAACTGGATGCTTAGAATGAACTTTTTAGATATTAGTCAACAATCAGCATCTTGAGCAGGTCCAGAAAAACTCACCATATAATTACATTTATCCAACAGTTTTTAAAGAATCAACTGCAAAATTAAGTTTCTTCAACTTTTTTAGACCCTGGTTACTTATCAGAACAAAGTAAATCAACAAAGTTTGTATTGTTCACCACCATGATTGTGTGTTTTGCACAGTTTTTATGAGTGTTTTTGCATTAGCCCAGGCTATAAATGCTTTGGTGTGTGGCTGCATCCTTGTCCCTATACACATAAAGACTAAATAAATTAAAAGTAGAGGGTTCTGGCACAACTTCACCTAGTTCCACGGTGCATGGGGAGGGATAATATCTTTCAACTCTAGCGGCACTTGTCATCTAGTACAACTTTATTGAACTGTGAAGTCTAAAGTTATGCATGAACTACACTACATCAGTCAAAACCCAGATGATGATGAAACTGCTTTTAGCTTCATTCCTATTAAAATATGGAAAATAAATAAATGGACTCAAATGCTTTTTTCCCCTCCACAACAAGTTCCCATAGGCTGCAATCAGAAGGGGCGGGGCTTCAGCTCTCTATTAAATGTAGTATATACATCTTCTTTGCTCTGCTTAATAGTTAAATCACAAGTTTATTTAGTTGTCGCTGAACCAAGCTGTCCTTAGGATGATATTATTCAGCCTAAATATTAAGACCATTAGATATATATAAGACCATTTATTGTAGAAAATGCTGGAGAAAGACTGAAATGTTTTGGCAAAACAAAATCGGTGTAGACTATGTGCATATTATTCTCAATGTTTGACAGCAAATATATGATTGTTCTTATTTATGCTCCTTTTGAATCATAATGAGGCACTGTGCTGACATATAACAAGAAATAAAATAAAGTAATCATCCATAAATTAACTTCTACCCTCAGTGAAGGTCTTTCCCTCCATTGTTCACCACTATATTTGTGTGTAAAAGTAGGTATGTTGTTGTTTTATTACCTGTTAATTTTTCTATCCTTTAATGTATAAAACACAAATCAAGTGAGACTCAAGTGTTAAGTCTGTCTTCATAATAGAGTGCACTCAAATAGCATAATGCCTTCAGTCCTAGTCTCATTCTAACATAAAATATAAGTCCCTGTCTGAAATGACAGGGCCATTAGTAGGATAAATATTCAGAGTGAAAGCAGCTAAAACCCCAGTTTTCACCTGCAAACCCTGCACACATTAACAGCCCTGCTCCGCTCATAATGCTAAGTCCTCACACACCGCCTCTGACACAAAAGCCTGATCAACATCCAAGGCTGCCGCTTGTCAGCTGAGGAATATATAAAGATAAATGATATTATGTTAAATTCCACTTAATGACAAATTTTTAATTTTCTGAACATGGTCATTTTCTGGCTAGTGAATCAAGTGTAAGGAGCTAATTACGTGAGGATCTGAGCAAAAATAACTCCTCATTTTCAGGGATAATGGAAGAGAAATGTTGTAGATTAATGGCACTATTTATCTTTTTTAAATTTCTATCTTTCTCCAGTGATGGCTGAGCTCCCCAAGGAAAATATTCATAAAATGAAATTGAAGTCGTAACTTAATAGGTTATTAAAATTTTTTGAGTGCATATCACTTCTCTTTTCGCGGTGCTGTAAATTTAAATTGAAGTTTGAGCCGTTCAGAGTCACCACTGGAGTTTTTTTCTTTTTTTTTCCTCCTTTTTTTTATGATGGCACAATAGAGGAGGAACATGCATCTTTGTCAGGAGGTATTTGCTATTCTAATTTTATGGCAGGCCAGATTATCAAAAAGGAATGTCACAGTGTTGGCTGCTGACAACACCTCAGCCTTCAGCCATGTGTTTCCATTAGGGGCCCCGGGCCGTCCAGGGGTTTGTTCCTCCTATTATTTTCCATTTCAGTCTTTTATCTTGATTTAAAGTGAGGCTTGCTGAATATTCTCCCCCTCTACCATTCGCTGCCCCTTTTAGGAAGTGAGAAATGCTACGCTGTATGAGGTTTCACAAGAGGGACTTGCGATCTCCGGGGAGGTGATGTAGATCGGTTCAAGGTGGAATAACTATCTTTAGCAATGCAGCGTGTTTGGAAATGCAGACTGAAAAAAAAAAAAAAGAGACAGAAAGAGAGAGAGGGAGGCAGAGGAGTAAGGAGGAGAGAGGCAGAGGATCCTGCAGCAGAGCTTATCTCAAGGTCACAGGGCAAACGTCTTCCTCACAGCCAAGTTTATGATACATTTTTTACACATAGCAGTCGTATAAATCTGTCTGCTATTGGTCAACAGTGAAACAACACTTTTATGTCTTGTCTTTCGTTGTAGGTTTGCTTTAACTCATCCTTTCTTCAAATACACAAACATGCCATGTCTACATAAGCAGCAGTGGAGGAAGGAATTAGATGTCTGACCCAAATAAAAGTAGCATTATCACTATTATAAGTAGAAGTATTCCATTCAGACCTTTAGTTCTAATACTGAATTAATGTACCAAGTCATCGCTGTTGGGCTGAAACCTCATATGTCCAAAATGGGTGTTTTTCAGGAAACGTGAAAAACCATATGCTAGGGGTGTGTTCAAAATATCGATATGGGGATATATATCATCGCGGGCCTCTTTACGATACGCGTATCGATATGGAGGCGTCAGTATTGATATTTCACATGCAACAAATAATTAGTTTATTAAGTTTGTGAAACGGCATCTGACTTTATATGTTTTAAGTTTATCGAAAACATCTTTGTTTAATTAATTTTAATTAGTTCACTGTTTTACATGTACTACAGTGGAATTGTTGCTCTACAGCAAAATAAAATAATAACGTTTGGGTATACATGTGTATGTTTTCTCTAAAATGTTAAAAAAAAAATAAAGTAAAAACTGAAAAAAAAAAAAAAATCCTAAAATATCGGGATGCATTTCGTGTTGAATACCATGTACCGGAATGCACATATATCGCAATACGTATCGTATCGTGACCCCTGTATCTGGATATGTATCAGATCATGAGGTTGTTGGCAATACCCACCCCTAGCATATACTGTATATTCTAAATAAACAAATGGGGTTAAAGGAATGATATTTTACATTTTTTATATGGAATTATGCATTTTCAAAGTTTTCGCTATGGTCTACATAAACTGTAAATGTTCTGCTTGAGTCTGAATTCTTCATTAATTCAACTCCACAGGTCCATCTTTAATAATATTTGACATGATAATGACATGAGACAGGTAGTTTTGAGCGCTGGCCCTTTAAATGCACATGACTCCACCCCCTCCAGGTCGTTAACTGTGCTGCTCTGTCCCATTCAGCCACTTGTGTTCATTAATACAACCAAGAACGAAACATTTTAGGTAACTGGCTTGAATTTGTACATATTTTCATTTTTTATTTTACTACAACCACTGCTGCTGATGTACAATTCTAAGTCTTGACCTTATATGTGCAAATGTTGTGATGTAACTTGTTTAATTGAGCACTAGTCAAAATGAGTTATAGAAATGCACTATTCCACATAAACATTCATAATAGCAGTATATCAATAACCAGAAACATAGAGTCATATGGATATTAATTGTCATATTTTTGCCCAAACATTATTCAGATGATCTTTTATTGTACTCATGTTGGCCCTGATATCGATGCTTACAACATAATTTTAGATACTTTTCTAATGTATATCATCTAATTTCATTCCAGTCTATTTTTTTTATGCTTTTATTTCACAGAGAATAAGCCTGTGTTCCTTAAAACATACTTAAAAAACTTGATCTAGAAGAATTAAATGGTGTAGGGGTGATAATAAATCTATTTTTTTTTTTTTTTTTACAGTGCTTCATATTCAATTGCAGCTGCATAGATTATACAGAATTGACCTGTTTGACAGTGTTGTGAATCTATGTCAGGCTTTGTCTGCTTATTTAAGAGCTTTGGTTCAGTTCCTTAAATAAAATTAAAATTAATTCCTTATTTCTTGTTTGAATCAAGGCGTTTAACCCCCATAGACCTAGAACTATTTTTGTGGTGGCTCAATAATGATTTTTTTCCTGTATATTTAACCTTTGTCAAGTGCTTTAGTACAAAAAAAAAGTGCTTGAGTATAATTTCTTATGATATTATCCTCTGCATTTTGCCACTTTTCCAGTGAAAATCACTGTATTTAGTTTACTTATTATGTACATGTTTGTAAAAGCTCAGTGTGAATTCAGAATATATTACATTAAAACAGAAAACTGAAGCAAAGGTGACGTATTTTCAGAAAAAAATAAGTCATTAACTGAAGGAAAACAAGTGTCCACAATGACAAACCACGTGGGTTTTACTGATGAATCAATGTTGTAGAAGTTGACGGTGTTTCCATGGTAACAACAGAGTTTTTGATTGTCCAAATGGGTCATATCTGACCACGAAAAGATGACAAACGGTATTTTACTTGACTCATAAAGGACAGTGTACAATGTGGCCGTTTAACTTCTGTTTTGATATTAATAAATGAAAAGCAGAAAATAGCTTGTATTCTGTAATTCGTTATAAAATTGAAAAAGAAACAAAAACCTGAATTTCGAACTGAATTGAGACAAATGTTTGTTTTCTATTTCCGTTTGGCCATAGATAGGTCTTTTTTTTGTGTTTTTTTTAAGGTGGAAAATGTTGTTGTCCCGAGTTTTCCCACGAGACCCACAAAACCAAAGAATACATTTGTAGTTCAGATTAATTAGATATAAAAACCATAAAGTTCCAAACTGCCACTGACAACCAAAACCATCTACTGATCTAAAATATTTAATATCCATTGATCCACGAATCCTATCAATACATGTAAATAATTGCTGTAAAATACAGTTTGTCATCGTTTCATGGTCATCAGATATGACCCATTTGGACGTTCAGAGGCTCTGTAGTTACCATGGAAACACTATCATCTTCTACAACATTGATTTCACCAGTAAAACCCATGTATTTTGATGAACGACAGTGGCTGGAGATGCTTGATTTCTCTTCAGTTAAGTTTTTATTTGACTTTTTATAAACATCTAGTGAATTAAATATGGATAGATGCATAATACAGAGGATATTATTATAGTAAACGCTGATAAGTCACATAAGAAAGGTTCAATAAAGAATTTGGGAACTGACACAAAAGTAACAATGAGTTTTTAAGGGTTGAATTCTTTACATGCGTTGATGGGATTAGCGGTTTCAAACTTATTCAGCGTTTTCGGTGGGTTTCTGCTTCAGTTTACCGGCGCATGCTCAGGTCTTTGAGGGTTAATTGTCTATCTAAGGTCAGTAATGAAACACAAATAGTTTTGGTAAATTCAAAGCACCAAGAACTGCGGGTTATTATATGGTTTGAGTGTTTCAAGACAAACTGGAGCGTAGGGATGCTCCCGAACGCTCAAGCCGAGCCGGAGCGCCTGTCAGTCAATCATCCTTTCCAGGAGAGTCGTATTACTTACAGTCTGAGAAAGTGTGATACGGAGGTCTCCAGTTGGATTGAAATTAATAACGTTTTGTTCCCCCGCTTCAAAAATGGACACAGCGCAAATTTATCATTTCTTGGGCAAGGGGCTTTGTAGCTTCCCCTTAAGGGTCTTTCTCTCTCTCTCTCTCTCTTTCTTTTTTTATCTTTTTTTTTTTTAGTTTTTCAATTTCTATTTAGAAATTCTGTGAGCTCAAAACCTTAAAGTGTAGCATACAGGAACACTCATACAATCCTGACCTGTTTATGCGGTATAAAGTTGATAGGCTGTCAGGCCCCCAGCGAAAAGGCCCACACTGAACTGAAGCAAGCTATCCTTTAAATTGCTGGGGTGATATTTGCAGATAATAAAAGAAATAAATCAGACAATGGGGCTGAATATTTCATTTGTTATCCATATTCCTTATGGGCAAAAAAATGATACAGAAATGTAAAAACAGCAATTCCACTTTACCCCCTCTGGAATTGTAACACTTGAGATGCTGTTTTCATGTCTGAAGACAAAGTGCATGCTTTCCCTCGGCCTGCAACAGATAAATCTAATAGGCAGCCAGAATTACTGGTTGTAATGTTGTGTAGTCTTAACCTAGTCTGTCCTCTTACTGTTTTTATTTCCGTCAATCTCTCAAACTAATGGATATCATACATAAATAGCCAGGGACTGCTTTCTATTTATAGATTTGTGGAAGGAAACACAAGGCCAGAAAAGGTTAAAGAAACTCATTTTGGCATGGTCTGTTGATGGGGAAACGTTTATTTATTTATTTATTTTTTGTATTTTAAGGGTGTGCAATTAAAGCGACAGTGTCTGCATTCAGCTTTAGAGACGTTTAATAGATCATGCTACCAAAATGATGACTGTTTGTGTGCAAATGAGGTTTTATTGTCATATGCACTGGATAAAACATAGAAGTTGCACTATAAAATACAATTATTATCCCTTCTTCCACATAGAATAAAAGGTTAAAAAGAATGAAATCGATTGAAAATAAGTACATTAGCAATTAAAAACACTAAATATGTTAAGAGTGATAGGGGAAGAAGACTGTATACAGGAGGGTATTATAGTTGTGGAGAAAAGTATTAGACCATCCTTTTTTTTTCTTTCTTCAGTTTCTTATTCATTTTAATGCCTGGTTCAACTAAAGGTACATTTGTTTGGACAAATATAATAATAACAACAAAAATATGTCATAATAGTTTAATTTCAGAGCTGATATCTATCAATTTAACATGTTTTCTTGATAATAATCAAAATCACTTCAGTTCCTACATCAATATTTATGACAAAAACAGTGCTTTTAATCATTCCATGTTTTCTTTTCTGTCTGTTTTAGTCACATGACACACACAGGAGTTAGGACTGGATTGGATAACCATTACTTTTAATGACTTTTGATGGAATAAAAATTTTTCCGCTCTTGTATGTTAAGTAAAAACGTTCCGAGATACGTTTTGTTTGATAGTTTATAATCTGTAATAGCAAGACTTTTCTAATGATAAACCCCAAATTTAGACTCATGGAAACACTAATGAAATCCTTCTTACTTTGTTTTTTTTTTTTTTTTAGATAAAGTTATCACTTTTTTTGTAAATATGTTTAACATATACCTACATCCTTCTCTGTCTCATGATTGCATACAAACTCCATATCATTAACAAGTAAATATGTGCAAAAGTCTACCTGTAACTTTATTTTCATCTTCATTCTTCATTTTTAGAGCAGTCCAAATCTTTGCTAGTGAACCATGTTGAGTTTGAGTTGGCTTAAATAGGAAAAAAAAAAAAAAATCCAAATGAAAGAAAAACCTCACTGCAGTCATTACAGTGATATAGGTTTCAGTGTTTTAATTTTATTTATATACAATATTAAGCTTAATGTCATCTCCAATGTAGTTTCCACAGATAATGGAAGGATCCGGACTAATTCAGTAGAACCCTTGTTGGTCATTTTGTCACTTAATAGAATCATTTATATCAACACGGGTTTGTCTGTGTCTCCATTGTTCACCCAATCCAATTTGAAAGCCATTATTACATTAATAAGATGTTTTTCACCCAGTCAGTCCCACACTGAGAGTCTGGGCCCTGCTGCTGCTGCTGCTGGTGCATGATGGGTCTTTTGCAGCTCCAGGCCCAGAGCATATCGCTCATCACCAAAGCTGTTGTACATTATGTTTCTGAGATGACACCTCAGACCTCCCACAACCCACGGGTGAGATTTCCTCCCCTCTGCTGTGGCACTTTAATCTTTATTTCGTCATGTCCGTCCTCCCCGGACCTCTAATATACTGTCTCATTTCTTCTTTGCCCATTTTCTGCTAATTCACCACCATCTGCCTTAGCATCTGTTTGCGGGGAGAAACGGGAGGGGAAAATCTTCACATCGAAGGAAAAAAAAAAAAAAAAAGTCTGTTTCTTTCTGTTCTTTTCTGCCTCTTCCTCCTCTTAACTTTTGCTTATTGTGTCTTCCGCCGTCTTTGTCGGCGGCAAAAAAGCCTCCGCCCTTCTCTGTCTTCCTTTTTCGCATAAGCCTCCTCAAACCCTTTTTTAAAGTCTAATGCTACATGTAAACCGCAGACCTGCTTCCTCCCTTGTTCATGGTGGCCCCCCAAAAAGAAACAGGAGGAGGGAGGGCGGGGGTAAGGGTGGGGGGTCATATCCTTTCCATGTCCAACCGCTTAGTCAATAACCACTGTCAACAGGAGAGCACAAAAGATCAGAAAAGTCTAATTGTAATTTTTGGACAATGGCAGGGAGCTCTCATAAGGCCTGGCTGAGAAAGGGACAGCACCTCCCCACCCAGTGCCCCCTCCCCTTCAAACACCCCTCCATTCCTCTCTCCTTCCTCCCTCTCCTCCTCTTTGAGCCCGGCTGACAATAGGGAAGCCTGCTGTATTGCCAGGGAGAGCCACGGGATCACCTCAGTCAGCCTGCGGATTACAGACATTCTTTGGCAGGGCCAGTGTTGCTGCGGTGAGCCGGGGTCCTCGTGGCCCTCTGAGGCTGCAGCACCGCCTCGGGCCCCCCCCCCTCCCCTCACACCACCATCCTCCCTCCTCTCTTTTTTTTTTTTTTTTGGTATTGTGTTCACATGTTTGACAGACACAGAGCCTATAATAATCTCTTTCCCGCAGGGACCTGCACCATTTGTTTGGCAGACCCTACAAACACTTTCAATCCCTTTTCTCCCTGCCTTGTCTTCGCCGCTGTAGCCCATCGCCGTCATCTAATTAATGCAGCCTCCCTTTTCATCTCCACTTCCTGTTCATTGTTTGATCCTTTACCCCCCCCCTCCCTTCTTAAGTCCCAGATTTAAAAGTCACTGCCTCCGCTGGTTATCATACCATATTTGAGTGGTTGGGGATTAAAAAGGTGTATTTTCTGTGGATTATGACTTTCTTACATATTCATTGTTTTACCATTACTTCTGTTAAATTCAGTTAAAGAGGTCAGGGTTCTTTTTTTTAAACAGTGTAAAAGGATTAACCAGTTCATGCCTGCTTGTTATTTGAAGCAGCTTCTTGTGATTTAATTTGCAGCTAATTGTGTACTTTCACATTGTTCATAAAATTAGCATTTTAATTAGGATATCCCAGGAGACAGTTGTACTCTGAGAATAATGCGAAAACAGAGCTGATATTTGTTACATAATGACTTAATTCAAAGACACTGAAACCTACAATTTTTTTTAAAAAAGAAAAATATACAGAAAAGACTGAGATGCAAATGTGGAGCATCATAATTCATCCTAACACACAAATACAGTCATTTCATGCAAAAACTACGTGTGTCCCGTCCAAGAATAATAACTGCTGTGGTTGCAGATAATGTAACTAAAATAAACAAATATAATTTTAGTGAACATCCTGAAGATACTTTCAAATGAGTCATTTTTACCACTTTACAGTTTCTGTCATAAAAATTTCACACTATGAAAATGTAAAAAAAATCTGTATGTTTATTGCATTTCTTTACATTTTTCAGAGATATTTAACAGTTGAATTATATTTTTAACTCTTACTCATTATATTTATTTATTTGTTTGTTTATTTGATGAGGACAGTGCGTATTAATGAACACTCAGTACAAATAAAACATTACTTTGTGGATTTAGCTGTGAGCTATTTTCCATCTGTCATCCTCCATACAAACAATACAGCGTATACGACACATTACTATATAAAAGTGTACGTCATACAATACATTATTATTTTGTATCATTCCTAACAGTTTTTCCTTATATTTTAAATCTAAAGTTTAAGCCATAAACCCCATAAATGCAGTTAAATAACACATTTGTTGTTTTTGTGTCACACTAAAACTGTAAATACCATTTGTTTTAAACATACTGTCTTTTTCATGTATTATTTCAATGCAATTAAGTCTATTAATGTGATTTTTCAAGTGCAAAAAAAGGATAGCTCCTGAACATAAATCAGGCCTTGACATTATTGTTTGTTTTATGATATCAAAGCTAGGAACATTACAAGATCATTTGGTAGCATTTTGAACCTTTTCGTAGGTTTAGGAAATTGTATCATCCAGAAAAAGTCTGCAAAGATGCAGTTATAAAATGACTTATATTGTGTTTATTAGTATTTAAATGAAATTGTGTGGTGTTGCCTAAACTTAACTCAACCCAAACTACCTCCTTTCTGTTGTGGAAATATTAAAATGTCAAATTACATTTCTTTACAACAGAATCATAGCGTTGCATTACATTAAATCAGCTTTATTGTCAGTTTTGCTGTATGTACATGACATATACAGTAGAAAATTTAAAGTGCAAAAACTCTATTGTTGTACAGTCCAAAAATGAAACATATTAGGAAAAAGTAGAAGCAGAACTGGATAAGAAATTATTTATTTATTTATTTTTGTAGAGTCTGGGATGCAGTAATATGTAATTTTGAGAATTTTTATTAGAATTTGCAGATTATTAATCCATAAAAAACAAAACTATCCACTGATCTTAAATGCTTAATAACTTCTGATCCACTAATCCTATCAACCCATGTAAATAATTAGTATAAAATGGAATTTGTCAGATATATCCCATTTGGATGTTCAGAGGCTCTGTAGTTACCATGGAAACACCGTCATCTTCTACAACATTGATTCACCAGTAAAACCCATGGAGTTGGATCAATGACAGTGAATGGAAGGGCTTGTTTTTTTGTTCAGTTAATTAAATATTTTACAGAAAAAGTCACTTTTTCTTGAGTTTTTCTCTATTTTTGACATAACTCCCAACTTTACTTTGATCTTTTAATGAACATCTACATTATCAGTAAATTAAATATCGGAAAATACATGAAACCAAGCAAAATAAGGAAGATAATATAACAATCAATGGTAATAAATCTTGTAAGAAAAGCTAAATATAGAGAAAAAAAATCATTTGGGAACTGCCACAAAAGTAGTAGGGTTAATGATTAAATAAGATAATAACAATCAGGGAATGTCTCTGTACCCATAATGCAATGCAACACCTGTGCAGTTTTCAGAGTTTTTACAGAAAATACTTTTGCACGGCAACATCGTAGCTTGTAAATCCTTTGTTCTAATATTTCTTATTGTACTCTTGAAGTTCCTGATTATAGACCATGTGGAACCAGTTGGCTGTTACCTTTTAATGATAGCGCAGACAGCATTTCCATATGGTGTGATGTACAGCAAACGTACACAACTGTACCAACCTATTTATGACCTCTCCCTCTGAGACGGAGAGATTTGAGGAGCTATAATTGGTTCTCCTCACATGTATCCTCCTCAGTGTGCGCCCTGCTCTCTCCACAGGGAGCACTTTGATGATAACTTGCCGCATTACACGCTAACTTTTCGACAATGGCTACACGCTCTGTCTTTATTGCCCTGATTCCTAATGGCTATCTTGAAGTGCTGCCTCTGGCAATCCGGTCGCAAATAAATAGAAGCTGACACAGTAATTTACTCAAATCTTCTCTACAGTTTTTGCCCCGTTCTCCCTCCAGAGATTACCCCTGTAACAACAATTATTTCAAATGTCATTGATTCCTGCCTGCAGGCTACAGACAAAATGAACATAAAATATTTTTGGTCAAAATTAAAATATTTAGGTGTCGGAACGAGAGCACAGGGGCAGGGAGGTTCTGGTGAAGGTGGGCTGACAAATCCAACCTTCAGCTGGTGACGCATTCGTTCAGAATCAGACATAAAAATCAGCTGTTTTCTTCACCAAATGACTATTAACCTTTATCTAATAGGGGCAATGGCTCTCATTTAGAGAGAAGACCCAGCGGACGACATATAATTCCCTTTCGGAGGAGTCTTGTCAGCTCGGAGCACTAAACAAGATGAACACAGGACTGTAACGCCGCTGTCTAGTTGTACACTCATGCAGGAGATGTGGAATCATATTACTTCCTGAAATCCTGTCAATCGGTTTATATCATAATGACATCAAGGTGAGATTTCTATCGCGAGGACAATGAGTCATTCCTTGTTTACAGTACTATTATGGCTCCCGTCTTTGTGTTTACATGAGTGTTTGTGCCTGTGTGTATGTGTGAAGGTGGTGGTGGTGGGGGGGTCAGGAAAATGTTTGTGGCTCATTTCCTTGTTTCATGTTGTTGTGCAAGGCACAGCTCAGTGGAGGGGATCTTAACATGTCACAGTGTCATGCCAGTGTCTCTGTCTGGTTCTACATGACCTCTTTCACCCTCTGCTCTCCTCTCCACGGACTCTGCTTGGCCAGACACACACCGGATAATGTAATAAAGATATTTCTGCTCCAATAGGAAATAAAGAAGGTGTCTTTGTGTGACTGGCTGGTATTGAACTGTGCTCTTATATGGACCTTGGCGAACCTGCTGTGCATGTAAGGCTGCTGTTCATGGTAGAGTAGAACCTGATAGTACTGGAGCTGCTCTTGGGGAATGATAGTGTAGGTCATTATTTACCTGGAAATAAAGAGGAATAAGGTGGAAGACGTCCTCAGATTTGTTAAGTAAAAGGACAAATACTTGATTACCATGTTAAGTTAAGGCCACACCCATTTAATTTGTTGCTTCACAGATTTTTTTTTCGAAAAAAATTGGAGCGACAGGGCAAAAAAAAAAAAAAGTAAAAAGATTTTGCGGATGAAGATTTGGGGCTTACATGACATAAAGAATAACAGGATTCTTTTAGTTTTCAGCTTTTCATGACAAATTTATGCATTTATTTATGCATTGAATTCCTTTCTTTGATCTATTACTATGATTCAGAACGAAAGACATTGTTTTGACTAAATTTATGTTGCATTTACTACTTTTTTTTTTTTCCCTCTTTCTGATTGGTTGTTCTCTAGCATGTGACCATAAAGAAGCTCTCTTATTGGTTCCCCGAGTATATATTGTTTTCAATTGGATATTTTGTCCGGATCTTTTTTTTTGTTTTTTTAAATGCCAAAAATCGACCCTACAAACAACAGATTACTGCAAAAACTGTGAATGAAAATGAATATACGTAGCACTACCTACGTAGTTCAACCTAAAATTAAAATTATGCCATTAACAGCTATAAAATAAACAAAAGTGTTGGAAAGGACACCTATAAAACTATTTTTATATAGTATTTTTCACAATTTTTTTTTTTTTATCTGATCACTGATGCTGAAAAAAAAACCCCCTGCAAACATACACTTAAACTGACCCCTTTTTTCTAATAAAATATTGGTATATTTCAATACTTAATTGACATCCATTCAGCTGTTAATGTCACACACCAGAAACACTGTATTCAGATGCATCTCCTTTATAATTACCAATATTTTTGATCAGTAACTGTGATTTAATTTGCAAAAAAAAAACATACAAATGTAACTTTTAAAATACTGTTTTTATATATATACGTAAAATGGTGAAGTGACTTAAAACCAGAAAACGCAGCTTTAATTTAGACCATTTGCAGCATCATCATGGATCACATGTTTATATTTTTGTATTCAGCTGTGTTCACATTGATATAATCCAACATTTTATTATGACCAGCCTTTAATGAAGTATCCCTTTGCTTTATAGCTCCTGTCTGTCACACCACATCCTCAACCATAAAACCACAGTGAACCCTAAAGCACACCCACAACTGTCCCAGATTGCTCAATATTCAGCTTCTGGCCCAGTTTGTTGATTAGTTAGACCCTTTCACATAAATACTCACTCACACAGACAGACACACAAATGAGAATTGCACCCATGGGACACAATGATTCTATCATACTTTAGCTAAACATAGACTGGGAATTAGTTGACTGGATAATCAATTTGACGGAGTGCCTCAGTATTAACTGAGTGAAACGCACAGACAGCGCACGTCAGAAAACACAGTCTACACACAGTCTGCATAAATGAAAAAAAAAAAATACAAAAATTTGTCCATGTTTTATACAATTCACACAATTTTCTGGAAAACTCCTTAAAGTTATCTGGAAACTGAATAATCTAATCCATTATAAAGCGCTTTAAAACGACCACAGTGGACCAAAGCGCAGTAAAATAAATAAAAATAAAAGCAATAAAAAACAGTAAAATCAAATAAATAACATTTGTCTCCAATTTTTTTTATTTTTTTTGGGAAAATACATTTTAACACCAAAGCAGACAAACACTAAACACCTCTAAGAGTAAATGACTTCTGAATAATTACTATCTATAACCTCTTCTCTCAAGGGAGCCATTTGGAGCGCCCAGATGGCCACCAAAATAGGATTTAGGTGCCAAATTGACAACATTACTCACAAAGGTGTTATCAATTACCTAAATATCAATTTCATTGTTGTCGGGCTGAATAGAAAGGTGTCTTAGAGGCGTCTTGAAGTGACCCTGGTGGAGTCACAGCCCACAGATTACACCTCTACTTAATCCAAAAGACTGAGCATTGATGGAGTAGTAAAGAGTGTTGTGAACGAAACATGCTGTGAGGTTTAGAGTCGACCTATTTACTGCTTTTACCGTCTGTTGGATCATACAGTACAGTTGGTGTTGCATTTTAAAGTTTTAACCTGAAATATCCAACCATGACATGAGACTTGGTACTAATAATAGCGTTAAAAGTAAACCCTTTACTGGAAAAATTCTACATTTCAATCTTAGCGTGATATTGGAGGATGTAAGACTTTAATATTTTGGTGAAATTTTTCCAAAAAATGTTATTGTTATGGAGAAAATCAAGATCATTGAAGTTACCGTATTTGATTCTTTACTTGTAAGTAGCAGGAAAAAAAGTAATATCTATTTTAGAACATTAAACATTACAAAAACATATGTTTAAGCACATTTAATTGATTTTAATTTCACTCCACTGGCTACCCATCCATTTTAGAATTCATTTTAAAGTTGTTTTTTTAATTTGCTTTTAAATCCCTAAATGGTCTTGCCCCATCATGCCTCTCTCTGAGGTTCTGCGTCCCTACACGCCCAGCCGATCTCTCAGGTCAGCTGACCAGCTGCTCCTGTGGGTTCCCAAAACTAGGCTGAAGCTCAGAGGGGACCCGGTGTGTTCTGTTCTAGCTCCAATACGATGGAATGAACTGCCATCGTACCACTGTCCAAAACACTTTTTTTTCTTTGGTTTTTCACTTTGCGTAGGTTCTTGATTTTATGTGAACTGATATTTTATCTGGGGGTGGACAGTCTATTTATTTATTAAGTTTCATTGTGTTTTTATCTTAGTATTTCATCTTATTATGTTTTTATTATGTTTATTTTATTGCACAGCACTTTAGAAACCTTTGTATTTATTTAAATGTGTAGTTTATTAATAAAAAAAATATGATTGTATAATATTTGACTGATCCAGACATGATCCCTTTGAACATCATTCCTTACATTAGTACCATTACTTCATCATTATATTAGTACCATTACTTCATCATTCCTTACATTAGTACCA
>JAPSES010000109.1:6901798-6913073 GCA_029822895.1 Maxillicosta whitleyi | reverse complement strand
ACTTCCTGGTACCTAACAGAGCAGGTCCACTCACTGTTCATACACAGCTGGACCTTACAGACCCTGTAGAACCACATTGGACCTCAGATTGTTCCTCAGTAGAACTGTTTGTGTCACTGTGCAAATTACCAAAAATAGTCACTTTCCCGATGTTTGAGCACTAATACTAGTTACAAAGCGGGTATTGTTACTTCGTTTTGCTTCAGTGAGTAATTACAAAGTTAATCTTGTTTGTTACATGAAGAAAACAAAACAAAAAACTACAACAAAGCAGTTCTTTTAATATATTAAAAAAAACATCCCATAATTTGTTTTTCCAACACAAAGCTTTGTAAAATTCATCCAATGATCTGAAAAACTTATTTCTAACAGTTTTTTATGTTCACTTCTAATACAGACGGAGCAGTGTTGGCGTTCACCTGCAGATTTGTTACGGATCACATGATGAAGGTAAGTCGCTCTCCTCTTACCTCATTTACACCTGATTTACTATTTGTCGCAACTTTTTGGCATAATTTAGCATCAACTTATACAATAATATAATTTGCTCTTTACTGTATGTTCCGACAGAGTGCAAATATGTTAAAAACTACAGTCCATTTATCCACCTGAGGAAATGAAACAACCCTATAATCTAATTAGATATTGGTCGATATATTGAGCAGACCTTTTAATTAATTCAACATCCTGATTTTTTTTTTTTATCTGGCAGATTTTTCTATAAAACCTTTCACCTTCGACGTTATTAATTTTCCATCAAATCGGTAAAGTTTGGATGCATGTAATTAAGAAATCAAGCAATGTAAATGAAACGTTTCAGTAACTTTTTATGACAGTGATATATACTACATAGATCATCTTCACTTATTTTGACTTGCTAATTAATCAACATTATTTATTCAGGAGGAGAGAAAAAAAAGCGCAAAGTTTGTAATTAGCAAATGACTTTATCTGTTGTAGTGTACCGGGCGAGAATTAGGAACAGTGAATTTAAGCGGAAGTCTAAATAACCCATTAGCATTACGATTTAGTAAATGTTACAGGAACTCAGGCAAAAATGGTGCTTGACGTGTGGATGATTATATTAGTCAGTAAATTAACAAACAGATTAATCTTTGGGGGAAAAAAAAACAAAACAACTCAGTAATTCTGTCGTCTTGTATCTTGGAATGCAAAGTTATCTGTTTTTTTTTTCCAGGAGAGTTATGTTTATATTCAGTCATTATTAATATAATATTCATTTTATGTTTGTCCTCCATGCTTCATAGGTAGCCACATCAATAACTTTTACCCTGAATTTAATCCAAAGTGAGAGCTGTATTGAGAACTTAATGCTACTTTCAGTTTTAGTGAATAAAGCAAACCATCAATTTTCATTCTTTAAAGCATAATAAATAAACATAAGGATATTTCTGAGGAAAACCGTGCTTCTAAGTAGGCGCGCGCTTGGTCTAGTTTTCAGGCCGGTCTGGTGTTTTGTAGCAGGCAGTGAGTGAGCACATTAATCTAATGCATCAGCAGGTTCACATTTGTTTTAATGCAAACGGAGAGAAGAAACGCACTGCATCTCAAGGGAGAAGAAGCTTAAAATTTCAGTCTAATGATAATAGATGATAATGTTAATGAGTTGTCCAAACATAACAAATGGAATGAATTACTGCCTTAGAACCAAGTCTGTTTCATTAAAATACAATAAAAAGGAAAGATTAGTTTTATATGGGAAATAACTTTCCTCTTTTGCGTTATTGATGAGAATAAGGGGAACATATCAAGGTTGGCTTGAGCCTGTGGTCAGTATTGATAAAATATTGCTACAGTATGTTGTACCCATTTTTCTTAGATGCTTACATTAAGCTAAATCATATTATTACAACTGCTGACCCTTCAATAGACCATACGGGTAAGTTTCAATGACCGGTGTCTGTTTTTTTTGTTTTTTTTCGGAAGGCGAGATTATCTGAAGTGAAAGGCCGTGTCATTTTCAAGCAAGAGGCGACTGAATTACTGTAGATCATTTCTCGGCCAAAACCATACACTTCCATCTGTCTTGATGATCTTATTCCCCAAGTAATGTTCTTCCACCTTAATCAATTTTGTGAAGGGCCTGTGTTCATAGTCGTCAGGAGCACTGGGATTATGTGTTGAGGCTACTCTCTCTCTGAGACGACCTTGTCTGTGTAACAGTACTGTTAGCCTTCGGCCTCGGGCAGTCAAACACGCACTCAATCACCCCTGTAACCCTTGCAGTCACCAGCAGATTGTCGCAGCCCGTTGCTACAATCTCAATTTGTATTTCGTCTCAGACTGTGATGACTTGACAGAGAAAAATAAGAGGATTTGTCTTGATCTTCAACTCTCCCTTGAGGAAGTAAGTCTTCACCTTGAAGTTCAACAACTGCATGGCAGCGTGCTCTCAAACAAACATGCTCCTTCATCTGTTGAAAAACCTCAATTCCATGAAGTAAAAGATGGCGCAGTAACGGCAGAAGATGCAATTACGCAGCTCTGAAAGTTGCACTTACTTGACGGCTATTAAGTTTTTTAAAAGGTGAATAAAATAGAAATTAGATGCGTTATTAACATATTTGATGTGTATATAGCATCTGGGTAGCTCAGTGGTTTACGCCACTGACTTTCTGGTTCGAGACCCAGGTGGACCCTTGGGAAAGGTCCTTTACACTACACAGGTAGTCCTCGGGTTACGACGTACCCGACTTCGATTCGATTTTAAGACGCCGGAGTCTCGTCCACTATTTCTGTACATATGTACTGTATACTGTACGCACATTAAGTACAGTATCTTATTTTTTACTTTATTAATATGAAGTATAATGTGCATATTTGGATAGTTATTTAGAGACTTAGGGGGTATTTAGGGGTACTAAAGGGTTAATTCTGACTTGCACAGAAATTCGGGTTACGTCGGAACAGAACTCGTTCGTAACCTGAGGACTACCTGTATATCCCAATATAGCCACAAGGGGGCGTAAAGACCCATTGTGCCAGTTCCAAGTCCGGGTGTGTCAGGAAGGGCATCCAACGTAAAAACCTGCCAAATCAACATGTGAATGTGATTCGCTGTGGCGACCCCTGAAGGGAAAAGCTGTAAGACGCATTCATTCATTAACATAGTTTATGTGACAGAGGTGGCCAGGCTGTTGACTAAGTCATGTGTTGAAATTTAAGGATTTAGGTGAAGCAAGAACTTGTTGCTGATGTAGTGGGTCTAACTCTGCGTTGTGTTTTAAATCAGTGACAGAAGTAGACAAACGCTTTGACCAGTTTCAACTTGATTTTTCTTCTTCTTCTTTACTTTCCCTCTCTCTCTCTCTCTCTTGGAGAGGATTCGCGCACAACTGGACGTAAAAACCTCTCTAACCCCTGGAAAAGTTCAACTTCAAAATAAAATGTGCATTGTACTTCCTGCATATCTTAAACATGTAGTTACATTTTTAACATTTTCAAACACACAAAAATCCTTATTACAACATTAATAACAGCCAAAAGAACAAAAAAGAATAGATGACAGAGAAAATGCTGTTCCTTCAAAATAAATGTATGCCTCAACATCTTGTTCATAATATAGCGCAACAACATCACACCATTACACTTGCATGTAAAGAATGGAAAAAAACTGAAAATGTGCCAAAAAAAACCCCAAAAACAAACCAAAACAACTTTATGAATCAAATAGATATGTTTAGATATATGCAATCTCTGTATTTATGTGACGTATGTACAGCAGGAAGAACTAAAGTTTCAGTGAAAAAGCAGCTTCTATAAACCAGTGACAGTTTTTAGTGTGAATTCCCTTTCCACTTAACATGTTTTTAACCCTTTTGTTCAACCAATATGAAATGTACTCATTAATTTTCTGATGTTTTATACCAGGTTTCATCCAACACGTCAGGTGTTTGTAATTGTTTGTGCTGCTTCTTGTCGTGGGGTCAGGGGTCATGACTTTAACATGTACAACATATTTTGTTCAGCGTGTTGTCTTTTTTTAAGACTGTGGACATATTTCCTGTATGTTCTTGTTGTATATCACTAGCCTCATTGCATAATCATCATAATCATAATAATAATAATAGTTTATTTCTATAACACTTTTTGTAGAAAAATTTCACAAAGTGCATGACAGCAAAATCAGAAATACAAATACAAAAACACTTATATACACAGGCATATACCCCCCCCCCCGCACACACACCACCTCTCATACATATATTTATGTAAGGTAAAAACTACTCTTAAAGGAATCTTGTGTTCTGTTATTTACCTGTCTTTTGCTGAAATGGTAATAAAGTTAGTTTTTTTTAAAATTGAACAATTAAAAAAAAAAAAAAAATCTATTATATAGCCACAAATGCTGACCAAAAAAATTTAAAAAATTTACATTTCCATTGTCACCACTTTACATGAACGCTTGTTAAAATAAGGAAAATACTTTTATTTACATGCACCATGCTTTCATAGTTAACGGAGATCAGATGGAGCTCTGGATACGTGCGCCTTTTTTCACACCATTTGGCCAATCTGATGAAGTCAATTACTTAGGGATTAATTGATGTCAATTCGGTGTCAACTGCGAGGTTAGTTTGTTTATTTATATCGAGTCATAACATCAAAACACCCAACAGTGTTAACTGCTCATAACAGATTATCCACGTATCGAGCAGGGACGCTGAATACAGAAACCACCTTAAACTATTGCAGGTGTTTCAGTTGAGCTGAATGAGAGCCGCCTTTCTAACTTGACTGCACTTATTGGGTTTACAGTGTACCAAAACAGCCATGGCAGAAGCCTGAAATTGCAGATTAGCCCTCTGCCAAGCCTGCATCAGTAAACACTGTTTGCCTCTAACAGTGATGCACTATAATGGCCTGGTCTTGAGCCTGGCCAGAACATCGCATGAGGTACTAAACAACGACTGACTATAAATAAGTAGAGAACACTGCCAGTTGCACTCTTGCGGCTAAAATGAGCCTGATGATGGGAGCTTGAGAAAGAAAAGGGATATCAGTGGTCACTAAATCATTCTGTAATCAGCTCTCTATGCAGACTCATCCATGCATGTTCAACGCCCCATTCTGGAAGGCTCCAGCAACAGAATGCTCCAGCTGACCCCATCTGTACCCCATCTCGTTTTGCATTATCCCTAACCCATAAAAGTCCCATGCAGCACAAAAGAGTTAATGATTCCCTTTGTTTTGTTGCGGGGAACAGAACCAAAGCAAATGACAACAACAAATCCATCAAACTTAGCAGCAGTGAGCACATCAGCAGTTTTTGCCAGCCCACCAGAGGCCTAAAATGCACATATTGCATGCTGGCCCCCCAAGCAGCAGGCGGCCCTGGGACTCGCCAGCCCCTCGGTGGCCAGAGAGGACTTGATAAATGACTGGAGCAAACTTCTCTGTCACCAGTGAGGGAGGAGCCCCCCACAGTAAGCTACATCATCCTAACAGCATTATTCTTTTCATGCCCGTTGTCGATACAGCGTCCTGTGATTGGCGTCACGCTTTGCACAGGTTAATTGGAATCCTGAACTGGAAAACAGCAGGGGAAAAGTGCAAATATCTTCGCCCAGTGAATCGCCATATGAATACCACGAGCACTGTATGTGTGTCGATTCCAATCTAAGGCGCAGACATGAAATGTTAACAATGTTGAAGTACAGTATCTACAACCGGAAGACGCTGATTTCCTATTAATATATTACCATAAGTGTGTTGCTATTTACTGTGATTTTTTTTTTTTAACCTATAAAGACCCAAATATACGCCATTGACCAAAATAATCTACTGGTATAACATGTTTAATAACTTTAGAGCCACTAATCTTATCAATCCATGTAAATAATTAGTGTAAAATACAGTTTTTCACCTTTTCATGGTTATCAGATGTGACCCAGTTGGATGATCGGAGACTGTAGTGAACGCAGAAACACTGTCATCTTCTACAACATTGGTTCACCAGTAAAACCCATGGAGTTGGATCAATGACAGTGGACAGAGCCAGTTGTTTTATATTCATTTTATGATATATTGTTTTCAGTTTTCACTGTTTTTGATGTAATAACCCTCAATTTTCTCTGAGCTTTAATTAATACTTGTATGATCAGTGAATTAAAAATGGGAAAATAGATGATTTACACTGAAAAAAAAATGCAAAATCCACAGGATAATATTATAATAAAGGTGATAAATCACTTAAGACAGGTTAAATATAGAGAAAAATTCATTTGGGAGCTGTCATCAAAAAATAGTTCTGGGTCTTTATGGGTTAAGGTCATCACATCATCAAGTCCAAAATGATCCTTGACCTTGATTACTATTATTGCAGAATAGATGCATCGTTTGAATTAGATGTTTCCTAAATAATTTGTTGTCTGCAGGTAGTATTCTCAATGATTTTCTGAATGAAAACATAAGAAGGCAGATTGGCGTCTGATCTGTTTGAATGGAGTCCTAAATTAGAAAGTGGACTGTAAAACTGCTTGTTCCATAAAATACAGTTTGTCGTCCTTTCAAGGTCATCAGATATGACCCATTTGGATGTTCAGAGGCTCTGTAGTTACCATGGAAACACTGTCATCTTCTACAACATTGATTCACCAGTAAAACCCATGGAGTTTGATAAATGACAGTGGATGGTGATGCATGGATTATGTTCCGTTAATGATATATTTCACTTAAAAAGTCACTTTTTCTGTGTTTTTGGTACGATTACTCTCACATGTAATGTCAACATGATGATTAAAGTACATAATCATTAAATTATATATAGGAAAATAGCTAAAATGGAGAAGATAATATGCTAAATGGTGAAAAATTACTTAACAAAGGTTACATATAGAGAAATATTAATTCATAACTAGCTAAAGTATCACTGTGTGTTTATGGGTTAATAACTATCGCTCTTCTAAGGAGCTGCTGACAGCACGCTAAATGCAAAAAACCCATATATCACAAACATCTCTTTTCATAAACCATTCACCATCGACAAGCAAAAGATGAGTTTATTCTGTTTTTAAAATGAAAGCTGCATTTATTAAAGTGCTGGAGGCTGTTGCAGGGCTCACTTTCCATGATGCACTATTCAGGTCCATTACTGGATTGGAAAAAGGTAACTCAATCACAGCATGTCTCCGGCCACATAGTCACACCAGAGGGCAGCCATATGTTCAGTGACCTCCGGCATAAACATGATGGGAGCAACACCTTGATAAAGTAGTTTGACATGACAGGAAACCACTCGAAGATCTGCAGTGTGTAACCTGCTGTGTCTTTTTCCGTAGCGTCAATTTAGTTAAAGTTGATTCCCTAGAACCATAAAATAAATGAACTGCCTTATCAAACTAATGTTGATCCTCATGACTAGATGTTAAAGGGTCAGTTTGGATTTCATCAAAGTGGACTTTTATTAGGACTTAGTCATGCGTGTCATATTCCTTAGAGTAGATGGTGATTTGACATGTCCCTAGTTTGGAGAATTTACCGCTATTTTCAGAGGTGTACTTCCAACATTCAGAACACAGAACATCAGCCAGTGAGAACGCAGGTACACAAAAACATCAGCCAATGACAGTGCAGGTACAAAGAATGTCAGCCAATAAGAGTGCTGGTACACAGAATGTCAGCCAATGAGAGCACAGGTACACAAAAATATCAACCAATGACAGTGCAAGTACAAAGAATGTCAGCCAATGAGAGTGTAGGTACAAAGACCTTCAGCCAATGACAGCACAGGTACACAAAATGTCATCCAATGAGAGCACAGGTACAAAGAATGTCTCCCAATGACTGCTCCCAGCTTTAATTACACACGCACGCACGCACGCACCCACGCACGCACGCACACACACACATATATATATGGATTCAATGAATTCCCATCTTTTCAGTGCCATTTGTTCCAGACACAGATCCCACAGTTGTTCTCTCTTGGTTGGATCTTGTCCACATGTCGTTAGTGGATCATCAGGTGCACCTGCCATGTTTCTCCCTGCCTAGCTGTAATTGGTCAGTTGAAGTCTTTAAAAGGAGATTGTCCCTCCTACCTCAGCTTGCCCCGCCTCCCATTCTGACCACTGACTTGCATTTTCACTTTTCATGATAGACTCAGTGGGTGAGTGTAAATTGTATCCTTTTAGAACCCCTAATGGTTTGACCCCCCTTTCATGCTTTTTGTGCAAGCTTCAATTTGCGACTTTCCATGAGTTGTTTTTTTCTTTTTCTATGTGTGTGTTTGGAAGAAACCACGTTACATTAACCTTCTCAAAATTCTTCATGCAAATTACAAATTGTGCCGTTAATCTTATGTGATTTGTAAATGTAGGTTTTGGTCAATAATTCAGCTGATCCTTATTTTTTTTTTTTCTCTTTCCTGTTGTGCTGTTATGTAGTTTTGGCAAATATTTTTTTGTAATAAATAGCTTATATATACAAATTTAGTGTCGAACAACATAACTTTCATCCAAATATATGCAGTACTTTATTCATAAACAGTCCTTCTTTGGTACTACTGCTTACATTTACATTACACATAAGTCCACAAATCCAGCAAAAGGCAAACGGATGGATTATATTTTGTGCAAGAAACGTCCACATGTCTTGTTATTCATAGTCTAATAGGTATATAGAATAGAATACTTTATTTATAAATTTCACAGTTACAGCAGTATAATAAAGCAGAAATTCTATATAAATAACAGACAGGAAGAAAACTACTGATAAATAAAGGCCAAACTAACCTGTTAGTTCATATACAACACATAATGCATTCAAAGACACCGAGTTTCTGGAGTTACCCTTTCAGACGAAGGCCAAATGCGAGCCTTTACATGAAATGGACTGTCTTCCTCATCAGGGCAAATAGAGGACAATGTCAGATGGCCTTATTGATAAGTTAATGAGGCACAAAACACTTCCTAGAAGGCCCATCCACCACCCACCCCGCAACCATCTTCTCAAAATATTGATTTGCACATTATTCACATGGCAGTGTTTACATTGCAAAGAAAGTCTAGATAATTAAATGTTGCATTGGCGTGAACAAGTAACTTAACCGTTTCTTTACTCCACATCCACGATTATCTAACATGGTCTTGGTGACATGTTCGCCGTATTTTGTCTTTTGATTTTGTCAGCGGGGAAATCCCTAATGAGACTCCAAATACTTGTTTCATGTTTGAGCAGTAATGAAAATTACTTTTCCTTTTGGAACAGGCGTGTGTGGGTATCACAAGAATCACCGAGACAGCAGATCAAGAGTAAAATGAAGTATGCAAATGTAATCATATTTATCAGAGAATGCTTATGGCAGAAAGCTAT
Source organism: Maxillicosta whitleyi (assembly GCA_029822895.1). Lineage (NCBI taxonomy): Eukaryota > Metazoa > Chordata > Actinopteri > Perciformes > Neosebastidae > Maxillicosta > Maxillicosta whitleyi. The sequence goes on along the minus strand of JAPSES010000109.1, from coordinate 6,903,737 downwards.
TAATTTCTCCTCTGCTTCTTGACACTTTAACATATGCATCACCTGTTTCACGCAAATGATTATTTTTGTGTTTTCCATCTCTGTTGACAGAGCATTATTTTCTTTTCCATTGCGTCTTGTTATTTTTCTAAACTTTCTCTGTCTGAAGAGTGTAATGGCCTCTGATTGAAATTTCATTCAGAAAAAAAAAAAAAAGAAAAGAAAGTGAAATACATGTTGTGTATTTAATGGAAAAAATAATTGCACGTCAGATGAAACAAAGCATGACGCATAGTAACCAGAAAGAGTGACTGGAAACACAAGTCAGCAAAGAGGTCAGGCTGTTCACTCTCTCATTTGCTGCAATTACATACATTCATTTATTGTCTGGATGTGATCTATCACTCATTTTACAGACCGTAGTATTGGTTCATAACGCAGTGCTACAGTTTGTACGGATGAAACTCTGTTTGAGGCATGGGTTACACTTTTTTCTAAAAAAAACAAAAAACATACTTTTTTATTTTTAAAGTTGGAAAAGATTAGGTTTTCTGTTCATGGATGAATGAATTAGTTTTATTAACAATATAATTCTTTTTTCTTTACTGTCAACAAGTGTCCTGCCGTCTCTTATGATGGAGAAATTCGTTGTTAGTGTACATTATATTAACTCTCAATCAGTTGTTGTTTTTGTTATGATTTTACCTTATTTTCTTTTCTTTATTTTTCTTTATTTTGCACGGAATACAACGTACAAAAGTGAAGTATATTAAATAAAAAAAACACTGCAGTAGATTATGCATTAGGCTTATACAGGCCCTTCTCCTTAAAGTATAACAAATAATAATTATAATATAACTGAAATACTTGAAATAACAAACAAGGCAAATGAGAAGGAAATGATAAAGAATTATAAATAAATAACAATTTAATGATTAAAATCAAAACTAGCAACTAAGGTGACTCAAAGGAAACTATTTAACAAAGAAACTAAATAACAATTAAGTGATTAAAAACAAGGAAATATGGCAAATAAAGTCACATAAATAAGACTAATAGAGAGTTAAGCTAGTTGAATGTTGGGTTGTTTATAAGGTGCCTTTTTAATGTATGGAATTAATTTGTTTTATTTATGTCTTAGGGAAAAAAATCAAAGCATAATCGCATTTATGTTTTGCACTTTTGGAAATAACATACTCTACTTGAACATTTATTATAAAAAAAGTTTACTCAGAAGCATGGTCTTGGGGGATGGTCTCATGTCATGTAGGTGACCTCTGCAGAATTGTGAAGTTCACTGACAGTCAGAAATGAGAGCTGTGGCACAGTCGCAGGATTTGGATGAATGAAAAGCAGCATATCCTGTAAAGACCGTCTGCGATCTCCAACGCTGTGCTGGAGCGCTATTTCAATTCATCCCTGGAGCAGCCCACAGGAACTGAGCCCATATTGAGCTCACTCCTGGGCTCTGAGCGTGGTTAGGAAGATTGATTCCAGGGCTAGATCACCTCTCACTGAAGAGTAAAGCGCATTCTGGGTCGAGCTCATGCATCACATGACCTTGCAGTTATGATCAGAAAGTAGAAATACTGCAAAGCCGGATAAACAACATACATATTTCACAAAATTTTACACAATGCACGCTTTTAAAAGTAATTACCTCCGCCAATGAGGTTATGTTTTCACCTGGATTTGTTTGTCTGTTTGTCTGTTAGCAACATAACTCGAAAAGTTATGGACGGATTTTGATGAAATATTCAGGATTTGTTGCCAATGACACAAGGAAGAAATGATTAACTTTTGGGGGTGATCCAGAAGAAATCCCAGATTCTGGATCACTTTGAAATTTCCGTTAACATTGGGGTCAATGGGGTCAAAAAATGTGTTTCTCAGTATCTCGGTTAATTATTGACCAAACCTAATGAAATTTTCAGGAAATGTTCGCTCTGAGACAAAGAAC
>JAPSES010000109.1:6830158-6843554 GCA_029822895.1 Maxillicosta whitleyi | reverse complement strand
GGGGGTACCCATTTAGAATAAGACCCCAGCATTCATTTTATCTCTGCACTTGGAAAACTTTAGCTTCGTGTGATTGATTACTTGTTCTCTCAGATGTTTTTTCTTGAGTGACAGTGAAATGTCATTGATAGAGATGCTTAGTCTTGTCAAATGAGAAATAACGTGCTTAATGTACATGCAGGTACGCTCAGATCACCGAGTTAACTTAAAAGTACCAATGCAGCATTTTAATACAGTAAAACTAGTTTAAGCAATGAAGCTAAAGCACTGCGTTAAGTATATTAATAATGAAGGATCCGTGTTGGAGCCTATTTTAAGCATTTTATGTCCGCTTTTATATTCCGTCACAGCAGATAAATTTGAGGGTTCATTGCAGGATTAATGGGAGAGTTAAAAAAAAAAAAAAAAAAAAAAGTTTGCACACACAGACATGGTTACAGTCATTGGGCTTCATATCTTTAATTTTTGGTCACATATACTGTATGATCTGAACATATGAGGATGTTTAGTACTGACGTGTATGTGAAATACATACAGGACTGTGCAGAAGTCTTACATTACCTCCAGTTCAGGGTTGAAATGAAGATACAGGTTTATTTCTGCTTCTCTTTTCTTCAGATACAATGAGAGAGAGAAAAAATACAGGAAAAATGTGCCGTAAAAAAACCAGAACTAAATGGGTTGTGAAGGTTAAAGCCACTATTTAGTGTGACCCCTGACCCCGTGACAAGAAGCAGCACAAACAGAAACGTTTACCTTCATAAGATACTGCAAAGTCCGGTTTTACTTTGTGTTGAATTTAGATTGTATTATTATTATTATTATTATGTTAAGTGAAAAAGTAATGGTAATAGAAAAATCAAAAAATCAAAATGTAAATTATATGAAAAAATGAGGTGTTTATGAAGGACAGGGACAGAATGCATGAAAAATATATAGATGGAAAACATATTTTGCAAGTAAAATTAATCAGTAATGTTTAAAGTGTAACTAAACTAAGGCATGGTGATATATTAGTACAAATCCTTTATTACTTATATTATTACTGAGTTATTACCAAAGTCCTTTATCGGCCACAACTGGCAACATATTTAGACAGTTCAGTTCAGTGTCAGACATGTTCAGTGCATCATGGGATATTAATTATGTTGGTCATGTGACACTAAATACCTTTAAGTATGTCTGACCGTTATAAGTATATAAGTATAGTATAGTATATAAGACAGTAATAATATACAAAATAAATGACTTTTACTTTTACATCACACTGATGATTTGTTTCCAAGTCATTGTTTTTGCCTTTTTGATTGTTTTAAATGTTCTGCGTCTACATTTACGCAACATTTCTCACAGTCAGACCACTTATAATAATATTAAATGAGTCCTATAAACTGTATATTGATGCATCCCAGTGTCCTGGTCAGTATGAAGAACATTTGTATTTCCATTTGTGTGCTTTAATTAAACTGTTGAACTCAATCGTTTTGGAAGAAGTGCCGAATCACCCGGTGCTGTTGTTGGTGATGTTTATTTGTGATGGAGATGTGCATTTTTGTATAAATTTTAGGATATTAATTTACTGGTGATAACATAAAAGGCGTAATATATGTTAACACTTCCCCTTTCTCATCTCATGTTATCTTATGGGCATAAATATTCATTTATATGAATGTTTTTTATTGCTTCTTTATGTAATAGTTAATAGTAATAGTAATTAATTCAACTTACTTGAACTTCTAGAGCACATTATGAACAACCCAACATTCAACTAGCTTAATTCTAGTTAGATAGTCTTATTTATGTTACTTTAGTTGCCATATTTCCTTGTTTTGAATCACTTAATTGTTATTTAGTTTCTTTGTTAAATAGTTTCCTTTGTGTTACCCTAGTTGCTATAGTTTTGTTTTTAATCCTTGTTTATTTCAAGTATTTCAGTTATATTGTAATTATTATTAAGGAAGGCCTGTATAAGCCTAATGCATAATCTCCTGCACAGTGTTTTTTATTTAATTTACTTCACTTTTGTACTTTATATTCCATGCAAAATAAATAAATAAATAAATAGTTCCATGCAAAGATAAGAAAAACTAAACTTGAGCCAGACTAAACACTGCTGGGATCCCTTTATTTAGCATTGTGTTTGATACTAAGAGCTTATTATATCATCCATGGTGTGATTTCTTCATCTGAAAAGTAAGTGGCGCTGTCAGTGTAAGTGTAATGGAGAAAAAAAAAAAAAAGTCTAATATTTGACTTTGAGACGCGATGGAGTATAACTATAAAGTAGCACGGAAAGTCTCCCCGAATAAATAGCGTTCATAGTAAATAGGCTATAATAAATAAACTAGTCATTTTCTGTCTGTGACACGTAGTCACGCTCATTTTTTTTTTTTTTTTTTTAGAGTCTCATTGGCACGTATCTTCCTACAACTATCTACATCCACTAATGCTGTGATCAGCTCCGGACAGAGCAGTAATGCCACGGAGGAAGAGAATTAAGATTGTGTCCTCCTGGTAATTTACCTACTGGACCTTGTGCGCTGGTGAAGTGTGAATCAATTTGTAAAGGATAGTTAAATTTCTATAACAACCTCCCCCTTCTTCACACTTGACTATCCCACATCAGCTATTAAAAATGAAAAGAGGAAAAAAAAAAAAAATCACGTGGCGGCGGCGTCTTATGAAGATGATCAAGGGGAAGGCCACACGCTGGGAATGATAAAACGACTGGCTGCACTTTTACCCTTTTTTTTTTTTTTTTGCTGAATGGACCGACCTCTCCCTCTGTGTACCGTATGTGCGTATGACAAGCACATGCATTAGGCCAAGAGATAAATAAACAAGCCCGGAATATAAAATGAATAAAACACGAAGGAGAAAGAAGGCAGCCTGGCTAGGACACTGATATCCCTTGGCAAAATGTTTTATCATATTCAGCAAAGGAAGAGCCTTTATTTTATTGATTTAAAAAAAAAAAAAAAAAAATCCCAGAGGCACTAAAAGGAACAGGCAATGATTAATGTCCCTCTCAGAAAAAGAAATTATATGGAATAAATTAAACTACTGCGGCAGCAAATTGAAAAATAAGGATGTAAATGAGGTTTGAATACTTAATATCTTATAAAGAAAAATAGTCAATGAGGCCCAAAAATGATGAGGGATTGCCAAAGAAACATAATATTAACTCTAATGACTGAGGCTAGATTTTCTGTACTGTCAGAATTTACCTGTCAAAACTGATTTTCTGGCACGGACGTGAAAAATGAGGGACAAAGTTGGAAGCGATGGAAGGAACTCACCCCGTTCTCGGTTTAAGAAATAAGAACAGAAACAGATGAATGTGGCATTAAGCGTCGCAGCAACACCACATTATGTAATAACTCGACAAAAAAAGAGGCACGTTTTCACTTTATTATGTAGTAACGCCTCCATTTTGTAATAATAAACCATGTAAATCCAATATATGAGATATTACATGTGTTTTGTTATGAATTATTACACATTATAGATTTGTTTTTTTTTGTTTTTTTGCATGTCAACTGCAAAAAAAACCCAACTTTTTCTGCTTGGCTTTTTGGTTGCATTAGATGAACATGTAAAAATATGTTAACTATAATGCAGTTATAGTTAAATATTTGAAGGTTATATTTATTTTAATTAATAAAAATGTAACATGTACAGGTGAAGACATGCATTTTGTTGCAGTTTTCCTGACCAAATGTATGAATATGTTATTAAATCTAAGTGTTAAACTTGAAAAAACTGTTGAATTATTGTAAAATTATCTGTTTATAGACCTGATACTTGGTAATATATGTTGAACACAGTGTTGTGGAGTAACTAGACACATGCAATAGAGTAATGCGATTAAATTAGTTACTGAGAAAAGAAAGCGAAACTAATCATTAAAAATACATGTAAATATAGGATGTGTTAAATATCAGTGTGTAGATGCAGTTCTGAAATGATCAAATCAGTGTGAAATACACGCAATCATAACATCAGTAACATCTGTCAGAATAATAACTGCAATAACTTATTTATGAATATGTATATTTGTATAGATCACATGCAAATCTATTTATATTTTCTTTTATTCTGTTGATTATTCTTTATTCTGTCTGTAAACTGCAGCACTATGGAGCCCAGGAAACATTTCCCCACATGGACAATAAAGTATATTATTATGCCATTCCCCATATTTATTGTTGTTTCTAGATTTTAGATACTTTTTAGATTTAGGTGTTTTGTGTTTTTTTCCCGCTTTATCATCTCAAATTGCAAGAAATCATACATTTTTCTCACTGGTTGACTTCCCAAACCCTATCCCCTGCAGTCTTCCAATTGAAGGAAAACTCTCATATGAATATAAATAGACTGTTAACTGTACGTAAAGTAAGTAATGCTAACGTTCTTTCTTAAATATGTTAAGAAAACTACTCGAAAGTGATATAAAAGTAGTTAAATTACCATCACAATTCCGACAGCACCTCTGATAACCTGAGGAAAACCTAGGATTTAACATAAAAATGGGAAAAAAATAAAAGTAACAGATACATTTCACCACTACAACATCACTTATTACATGTATAAGTAGGTAATTAGTGTCTGTAACCTATTATATTTCAGGGGTAACCTTTCTAACACTGGGTAAACGTATGCTGGAGGCTTTGAATACATTAGACACAGGCTGGATGTTGCGTCTGTTGTTACAGCAGAGCACATACTTTAGCGTAATCACACCATCAGCCTATTACTATAGCATACAGGTTTGTATGTGCATGGTTGGAGTGCATTATGTTCATATAAGGAACTCATGTTAATCATCTGTAGGCTCCATCAAATCCACAAGCCCATCTTTATGTTAATGCAAATGATCTGCGCATGATTTATCCGGCATCATGACGTTTATTTTTCTCTCACTAACGTCGAAAAAGGTCAAAGCTGCTGAAAGACGGCTGCTGTAATATTTGTCATTTAAGCTTTTTTTTTTTTTTTTTTTACATTTCCCTCATCACATTGAAGTGCTCTCAATTAAGCCACGGCGCACTCTGGAAATCGTCGGAATCAGTCATTCCCGCAGCTATCGTTCACGTTGCAGTACATGCAGCACAATGCCAGCTAAATGAGAAGAAAGCCAAAAGCGAAAGAGAGTATGCTATCAGTCGAAGTCGTTGTAGAGTTGGCCCCCGGTCCTCCCCATCCATCAGAGGTGGGGTGAAGATGAGAGAGTGAGACGGGGCCTGGGGAGTGGCAGTCGGGTGCTTGCATTGCACCCCATTACTTCAGATGGATAGCAGAGGGGTGCTCCGCATTAAACACTGTTCCCTCAGTCGGAACCTTTAATTATAACTCCTCAGTATCACTTACAGCAGCCCAGCGCAGATGTTAAAAACCTTTCGCGGCTTGGTTACCCCACCTTACTTAATCTCAAGGAGGGGTGAAGATACAGATGGCATATCAAGAGTGTGTGGATATGCTTGATCTCTGACAACAGAAGTGGTTTTCATGTACGGGAGGGCAAATTAAACCAGGCTTGTGTGTGTGTATGGGTGGAGGGGGAGGGGCATAAGAATTTTTGGCATATTTTCCAGTCAAATTACATTGCATTGGAAGTTACAAAGTTGCCATAAAAACTGGTGATGGGTAAAATGCATCGGAGCTTGTATTGTTAGTAAAGCGGCACAACCAATTCTGCAGGGAGCACAACTTGTGCTCTTAGGTAGGGAGGGAGCAACTGTAAATCAGCGTGCCTATGAGCAGCTTTGTTTACATATTACACTCTTTACTCTAGTCTGAAGGGTTCAGCAGCCCTTACATCATCCTGCCTCTGTATATGGCTCATAAAACTAAAGAAGGAATATAACGCTGCTTCAGCTTGCTGCTTCAACAGTGTTGTGTCATTGTCGGGGATATATCTAAGCTTAGCAATCACATACATTAAATATGACAGCGAGACAGAACGAAATATTCAGGATCCAAGATATTTATTGTCTCTGGAAGTAGAGAGAGAGAGTTTGAGTTTGGAGCAAAACTAAAATGAAAACTATTAATGAAAAGCTACAGATACAGAATATAAAATATAGTTTAATTATACTGCATATATGCAGAATAAGACTGTAAAACAATAAGACGTACAGAATAAAGTGCTGGTGCGATGTGTAAGGTTATAGGGGGTGTTTCAGAACAGTTCTATGTATGATGCTCCATATCAATAACCTACAATTTAATACAATAATGAAATAATCAAACACATCCTCTGTTGTTAAAGTTTTATTTCACTTTATACTTGTGTCTCATATTTGGGGAGGAGAAAACTTTTTACATTGGATTGAATGGGCACCTTTAGCAAATGACTTCTGATGGAACAAACATGTGATTGATCAGCTGTTTCTGTAGTCTGTCTGATATCAGGTAAAGGAGTGATATTTAGCTTTTTTTTTTTTTTTTTTAAGTGGAATTATGCATTTTTAAACATTTCCCTGTGGTCTATATAAACTGCAAATGCTCTGCTTGGGTCTAAATTCTTCATTAATTCAACTCCACAGGTCTATTTTCAACACTATATCTGAGTAATGACACTAAAAAGGTCATTATTAGCGCTGGCCCTTTAAATGCACACGAGCCACTTCATGCTCCGCCCCCTCCAGGTTGTTGACTGTGTTTTCTCTCCTGTTCAGACATCTGTGTTTGGTAATACAACCAACAACTGAACATTTTACGTAATTGTACATATTTTTTTGTCAAATGTCATGATGTAACTGGTTATAAAAACGTCAGAAATTGAAGTATTAAGGTCCAAATACACAAATAGATGAAGCACAAATATAAATATAAGCCCTTTAAAACAGTTTGTGAAGTGATGAGGAGAATTATTCTTCTGTGTCATATGTGTAGAAAGACATCACAGTCATTTTAGATGCATTTTAGATAATAAAATAACGACAGAATACTTCTTCTGCTTTGTTTATTCAGACCACATGTAAAGGAGCCTACAGTGCCACCTGCTGGCATCACCACACATACCCCGGTTTACTCTCTGTCTGATAGTGATGCACATAATACACATTTTTTGTTACTTTTGAAAAGTTTACTTCAATTGTGTACATTTAACAACAATTATAGTGTTATTGTTATGGTTAGAGTTTGTTAGTTCAACAAGCAAATCCATTTTTATGATGGGAAACAATGGGCCAGCTACCTTAAAATTGCAAAAAAAAAAAAAAAGAAAACTTGTAATGAGGGGTATTGTATTGCTGCAGGAAGATTAGGAGACGAGTAGCTTTACTTTTCTTTCAAAACCAGTGCATATTACATGATAACATTAATTGTTATTTGTGGAAGAGGTTATAAAGGTTATAATATCGTGTATAAAACATATATGTGGAGTCATAGATAAATACTGTTGTGAATCTAGCTAGCTAGCTAGCTAGCTAAAGCTGCAAGTTCTCTATCTATCTATCTATCTATCTATCTATCTATCTATCTATCTATCTATCTATCTATCTATCTATCAGCTAGAGAGCTGATGTTATTTTCTGTTCACTTATTTTGTTAATGTTATCTTATTCCCTTATGTCACAGGGAAACTAAGAAATCTTCAATATCATTTATTATAATATTATCTTTTGTTTTTTGTATTTCTTCCATAAAAATTGGGTCACAGGTGATGGTCACAGTAGTGGTGTTTATACTTCTTCTTCCTAAATAAGACATGGATCAGATGTTTATTCAGTAGAGTAAAATGTGTTTGTGTTGGAATTCAACAGATACACAAATGGAATGGCTGTCACACGTAACAAAAGTCACAAAAGTAAAGTAACTATTGAAAACGACTGGACGTCTGCTCTGACAATGATCCCAAACTGTAAGGACTAGTTTTTCTATCAGTTCAATGCTCCTGGGCTCAGCTGGGTCAATAAAGGTGTGGATGACAGACAACCAGATGAAGACCCTGTCACGACCAGAACAATCTCCAGACCTGAACCCACTTTGAAAACTTCTGGAATATAATCAAGAGGAAGATGGATGGTCACAAGTCATCGAACATTGCTGAGATTCTTGAATTTCTCTGCCAGAAACTGCATAAAGTCATCCAACAGAACTGGTGCAGAGCCAAGACACGTGAAAACCAGGTTTATTCCACCAAATACTGATGTGTGAGCTTTTCCACTGTTACAACGTTAGTTTGTGTTATTTAGAATTGAACATGAACTGGTTTTATTTGCATTATTTAAGGTCTGAAAATACTGCTTTTATTATTATTATTATTATTATTTTGTTATTTTCACCATGTATCATTTTCTGTAAATACATGCTCTAAATAACAATGTTTTTGTCTGAATTTTTGGGATAAATGTCAGTATTTTTTTTAAATCCCTTCTTAAAACCCTTTTTTTTTTTACACAGTTGTTTTACTTGGTATTAGTTTTATTTAATCTTATTCTTATTTGTTGTTGTTTTTGACTGTGCAGATGTTATTGCTTTTATCTATTCTTGTATTTTACTCTTTATTTATGTATTTTCCTGTCTGTACAGCACTTTGGATACTGTGGTTGCTTTAAAGTGCTTTATAGACAAAGTTGGATTGGATTGATATTTTAGAAAATAAAACAAAAATACTCAATTTACTCAAACACATACCTGGAAATCAGCCAAACTGATCATTTTTTTGTGCTTTGTTCACTTTGTTTCTTTGTAATAGACGTCATGTTATTAGGCCTTAAAAGAAATGAAATGAAATGATTTGGACTCATGTCTTGTATAGTATGTTGTTTTATTTCTCTTTAAAACACATTTTAGCCGGCGACTTGAGGAGAAAAAAAAAACACTGACCGTTTCACATTTGATTCCAAAGGGTTAATGCACACACCGCCTTTGTGTCGAACACACTCATTAAAAACATTCTCCCCACATTCACCCGTATTAAACCAAGCAGGTAATCTGGTGAACAGAGAGCAGCACTACATTCTACCTTTGCACTCCCATCACTGTGCTTGAATTACATCAGAACACTACTGTATCTCAATGAGGTAACCATTTAAAGTACTGTTACTGCGGTGCCGTTTAAGGCAGAACCGGGGCAAATTACCTGCTCAGTTGTGTAAAATCCAGTCAAATACACAGCAAGGAGGTGGGGTGGGGTCAGGTGGTGGTGGTGGGGGGGCTGTTACCTTTCCATCCACTCATCAACCTATCAATCTGCATTTATGACAGTATACTCATCTCAAAACGCCATAAATTACATCTGTCTAATCTTGTAAAACGTTACTTATTGCTGTCACCTTCAGGACCGCGAACAAAAAAACTTACACCAAAACAATTTTAAAGGTTTTACTTAATTGCACTTTCATAATTAATTGTATTTACTCTACCAATGTGGAATTATATTGGACCAGTATCAAGGTCATAAAACCTGGTTGTTAACTTAGACCTGCAGACATGTTGCAAACAGCTCTCTCATCCAACTGATTTTATTACTCAGTATCTAATTAATTGACCTCTCTTGTGCTTTTTGTTGTCACAGGGCCATGCGTAAAACACTGTCTGGTGGTTATTTTATATGGACCGGGGAGTATTTGTGTCAAGTCAGGCCTGGATACAAGGTGCCACACTCTAAAGGTTTGGTAAGTGTGATATCCTGACATGGAATCCATTTCGCTGAATCTATAAGCCTTGCCTGAGTGACTATGTATTGTGAGAACAGATAACACACACACACACACACTCTCTCTCTCTCTCTCTCTCTCTTCCGCCTTTACAAACATTTATTGCTCATGGTGCATGGTACCTGAGCAAACACACCAACAATGTGTTACAACAACTACATTTCAGTTTTGCCACATTGCCACTGTGATGCAGATGAACTGTCAAAACGCTTCACAAATTGTTCTTTTACATTAAAGTGTTGCGTTATCGCACGTGTAAACCCACAGGGCCCGTGCTGTTAAGGCGGCGGTGATGTCTGTCTTGAGTTTTTGCTGCAATGTAAAGAAATATCGAGATAGATTTTGTATGTGTAATTATCAAACAAGGCTGGTGAAAGGACCAGAGACTAGTCCAGCTCAGCCAAAGACAGATACACAGTAGGTATACAGTACAGTTTTACTGATAAGCAGAGTCAGTGTTTTTATAATCTAGTCTGTTTTTTTTTCCATTTCTTTTTATGGCAGGTAATTATTAATAGCTAGAGTTTTATCATATTTATTTGGAATGCGATTGTATTACAACCCAAAGGTGAAATAGATTTATTTATTTATTCTTTATTTTGAATATGCAAGAAGACCAAGTAATCTTACTTAGTCCTTAGAAATAAAACAATTAGTAAGAAGTCATCCTCCAGGAGTCAGGGTCTGTCCAATGACCAGAGGGTTGGTGGTTCAAATCCTGGCTCCCACTGTCCGCATGTCGAAGTGTCCTTGAGCAAGACACTGAACCCTAAATGTATAAAAAGTATGGCATGGCAGTTCCTTACTTACTGCGCTACCCCACCCACAAAATAAGCCACAAACTAAGCCCTAACGAAAAGAAAAGTGAAAACAGGATATTCGGACCCATGCCAAGCTAACAAAAAGAAAAAGTTAACAACAAAAACAAGCTAACAAAAAGAAAAAGCTAACAACAAAAACAAGCTAACAAAAAGAAAAAGCTAACAATAAAAACAAGCTAACAAAAAGAAAAAGCTAACAAGGAAAACAAGCTAACAAAAAGAAAAAGCTAAAAACAAAAACAAGCTAACAAGAAGAAAAAGCTAAAAACAAAAACAAGCTAACAAAAAGAAAAAGCTAACAACAAAAATAAGCTAACAAAAAGCTAGGCTGCAGGTATGAGGCAAAACCTGCACAAAGTGGAGCGGCGGTGTACCCACTCCCCCTAAACTTAAAAGAGCGCCCCCACAGGTTCTCCATTATATAGCATGAAGTGGTCCCAAACTAATTAAGCTCAAGCATAGAAAAATTCTACAAAACGACAAAAATAGCTTAACCACAAAAATGTAATGAACTAGGAAAAATATCCACTAAATTATTATATAAAAATAAACAAAGTCAAAAAGACCACAAAAATGGTGCAAAAGAATTTTTTATTTTTTATTTTTTTGGCTCTAGGGAGGTCAACCGGCAAATTACTGCCCGAAGTTTCATGAAACTTGGTACATGGGTAGGGCATGGACAAAGGACGGACCCATAGAATTTTGGAGCAGATCCAGAAAACTAGACTTTTTTCCCCCCACTTTCTTTAACCCAGGATATTCTCAGTCTAATAATTATTTAAAGAACTGAACTAAATGTGTTGTAAAGTCACAGTCAGTGTGACCTTTGACCTCATGACAAGCAGCAGCACAAACACTTAGAAACATCTGATATGAGTTGAATGAAACCCGGTATAAAATATCTGAAAATAAATGCCATAAATCTCATATTGTCAAAGCAAAATGATTAAAGACATGTTAAGTACAAAGGGAGGTCACACTAAATATTGTTTCTTCCCTGGAACTAGTTTTTATTACTGTACTTATGTCACACACACACACACACACATTGATATGATATATATATATATATATATATATATATATACACTGGTCACTACAGTGGACAGTTATTCAGCTGTTCTGTTGTCTATTCATGGGTTGCGTTGTTTTATTGCATATCAACCGACACAGTGGACACTTATGCACCATCCCATAATACACTGACATTCATACCATTACTGTAACTTTGCTGTTCTTGATAAACCTGATCTGCAGTAACACGTTTGAGTATAAATCTATTGCTATTTTTCATTAGACTGTAATTAATCGTTGTTTTTTTTTTAATCTCCATAAATCGAGTACTAATTAGTATTAAAGTATGTTAAAATCTGAGAAAACATCCGATTAGCTGCGTTAAAAATGCTTTTATTTCATACTTTTCACACAATATATCACTTTCTGGTATTGCGTTTTAAATACATGTTGTTTTTTTTTTGCTTCAAAAATTAAACACATTTTGTCCAGATGTTTTTAAACTCGGTGAAAAATAGGTTCATTAAATTGTTTTTTTTTTTTTTATGCCTAAAGATGAATAAAAAAATAAATACATCTTAACTAAGGTTCTCATAATTCATACATGAAAGGGTTAATATCTGACTGATGCATATGTGATCATTACAACTTTACTAATACAACAACTTTTGTGCAGAACTGTGTACATTTTGCTATAATCTGATGCCTATTCTCTATTTTATTTATTTTTTTTGTAATTTGCATCCCAGATAAAAGCTATAGATTGAAAATAAAACGGATACACATATGCTATTATGTTAAATATATATACTTTATTTAACTAGCTACTAAAAAAAAAAAAAACGACACACGTTTCCTTATGACATGATATTTTAATCCCAGGGATCTCCTAATCCTTGGCACTGTTCCTGTTAGTCGTATGTCTCCTGAATTTCCCCAAACCATCTCCAGATATTGACTGATGTGTTCTTGTTTGTGGCAGTATCGCACACTATAGAGGTGACTCCCCTGCACAGCACTGGAATAGAAACTTAACTTAACAGACCTATGCATTAAACATATTGTAGAATACATCGTAACATTCATCACTGTCAAGGAGAGAGTTTGTATAAATTTAAATGCACTGAAGCGTTCACTGCATTTTTTTTCCCCTCTTCCTTTGTCTATGGGTGGGAGTATATGTATCAGTATCAAGCTGCGATATATTCATAACACTGGAGTTTTAAAGACACGGACTTCAGCAGCATTTATAGTCTTGTTGTCTTTAGCGTGGCTCAAATTTGGATTGTTTTAAGCCTTATCTATTAGCGTGAGGCTTATTTGTCTTAATGTTGCGGCGTGTGGAGTGGATTCAATAAAAAAAAAATAAATAAATAAAAAATCCTGCAAAATAAAATGCACTGAGGAGATTTGTGGGAATAGCTTGTTCATAGATGTAGCCTAGTTTAAAACCAATCATGGCCCCAAGTGCAGAATGTATTGGGAACCAAGACATGGCTGTGTAAGTGCCTGACAGTTTTAACATTAAAACAAATTGCCTAACCTTTCCAACATCCAGTGACAAAAACAGGAAAAATGAAAGATAATAGGTTATTATTCACTGAGGGATCCTATACATAATAATGATATCATCAATAATGGTGCACTTGGGCTCATATAGCAGGACTCCTGCAGTATTAAAAAAAAAAAAAAAAAAGAAATTAATGGAATTACTTCTTATTTTTTTTTTTTTTTTGGAATCATCTGTCCTGGCCCAGTCTTTAGCTATTAAACTGAAAAAAAAGAGAAGATGCATGTATTTGTTTGGATGAACAAGAGGAAGGAAAGGAAAAGAAACAGAACAGGAGGACAAAGAGCAGGACGTTATAATTCTTTGAGGTCTGATTTCAGCCG
>JAPSES010000109.1:6812741-6826453 GCA_029822895.1 Maxillicosta whitleyi | reverse complement strand
TGGAGCTAGATCCTGAAGAAAACCACCATTACGGAAATGTGGATTTGTTCATTTCTTTGTTAGCAGCATGTAATTCATATTTCTGTGGGTATGTTTCCAGTGTCAAGAATCTAATAAAATAGATTAAAAAAACAAATGTGGGAGTAATATTGTCACAATATGTGGGGGAACTGTGCTGCTTGGCGGAGGTTTGCGATCTCTGAGTGCTTTTCTTGTTATGAATAGAACAGGAAGCATGAATGGTAACTGTAAACAGTAAAAAAAAATAAATAAATAAATAAAAAACAACCAAAACACCACAAATATTAAACATGAATCACCGTTTTGAGTCACAGGCGTCAAACTCATTTGAGTTCAGGGGTGGAATTCAACCCAATATGATGTAAAATGGGCCGGATCTGTAAAATAATAACATAATACAGTTAGTCCTCAGGTTACGATGTACCCAACTTACGTTATTTCAACTTTACGACGCTGGAGTCTCGCCCGCCATTACTGTACATACATACTGTATACTGTACATACAGTAAGTACAGTATATTATTTCCTACTTTACTTTATTAATATAAAATATAATACATGTATTTGGATAGTTATTTAGAGATTTAGGGGGTATTTATGGGTACTAAAGGGTTAATTCCGACTTCCGTCAACAGCGTAGGAACAGAACTCGTTCGTAACCCGAGGACTACCTGTATTACATAAGTTAGTTTATATACTGTCTATTTATGTGTTTTTATTTAGCTTATTTATCCAAAAGTTTGAAGTAAAAACAAAAAGAACTAAAAACAAACAATAAAAAGTTAAAAAACAATAAAAATTATTTATTTTTTCTTGTTTTCATGACAGGTGGGCTGATACATTTCTTAACCCTTTTACACCCATGGGGATCACCGGTGACACCTTGGCTCACAAATATAACAGCCTGTACCATGGACTCAGAAAGCTCCAGAAACGAAAAACTGTCGGAGTTACCGTAAAATAGTTTGAATTAGATTTTTACAAACTCAGAAAAGCACTTTTCAAGAATTTATGAAAAGAAAGTTGAAAATTCAAGTCTGTTTAATTTGTCCTTTTCCTCTTATAACGCACAGTTTTAGGTATTTAATTATGTAAGAATGTGAAATACTTACATACAGATTTTGAAAGTTCTACTTCTGCTGGTCAAAGGGTTTCAATTATTTACACATAGGACATTTTTTTGACGCAATTATTGACAAAAATAGACAAAAAAAAGACCAGGCATTTTAATAAATATATCTATTATGGTACTAAAAGGGTTAAGTACTGTATTTAGATGGTAAATCTTGTTGGATGAGGTAAATAATGTCGGAAATGTTTAGCTTTAACTTCCACACACGGCTTTAGGTTTTATTTACCTAAATAAGTAATTGGTTGTTGTTTATTGGCTGATGTTTAACTGACTAGTTGTAAGAAGTGGATGTAAATGAGCTGACCAAAACATTTTAGATACCTTCCATCATTCACTGATTGAATGATGGGCTTAAAGATGCACGAGGGTTTTATTTTATTCCTTTCCCTGACAGCTTCACTCACTGTGTACCACCACAGCAGAGGGATGTGTCTGCATGAAATCCATTTACTGCTACATTTCTGAATGTTAAAGGGTGTCAGCTTTGATTTCTTTAAAGACCCCTGAGTCACCTGGGGGATAAAATGCCCGTGTGTCTCAGGAGAATACTCTTCAGTGACACAAAAAAAAAAAGGGGAAAAAAAAAACGTCAGGTTGTGGCTTCTGCCGGTAGCGGTGATGTTTCACACGGGAGCCGATGCTCCTTTGTCCCTGGGTCTAATTTATTTATGTGGCTAATCTTCAGGGGGTGGAGCGGCCCTGCTCAGAGGTGTGTCATTTTACAGGGGAGACTCATCGGAGGGATCAGTGACCTTGTAGAGACATTGCCATAAACATGTGATTCGTTTCAATTAGTACATGATATCTGTCTAAAGTCACATCCCATAAACAGGGATGAGCCAGGAACACCGACTGTCCCAAAAAATTTGCGGAAAAACATGTTTCTACAAACCCCAGAGTCATTAACCACCTCTACTTTAGCACTTTTTAAGAGCTAAGAGTTCATGGGGGTGAATGGGGATTCTAAAAAATAAATAATTTACCACCAGTGAAGACGTTCAAAACCTTGGTTCTCATAGATTCTTGGATTTAAGCTTTAAAAACACTTTGGTTACGAAACGCAAGGTTTGGAACATATGACGGTACAGTCTAAATACATGTAGTCCTCAGGTTACGACGTACCTGACTTACGTTATTTCAACTTTACGACCCCTGAGTCTTGTCCGCCATTACTGTACATACATACTCTATACTGTACGTACAAGTAGAGTATCTTATTTTTACTTTATTTTATTAATATGAAGTATAATACATGTATTTGGATAGTTATTTAGAGATTTCGGGAGTATTTAGGGGTACTAAAGGGTTAATTTCTACAAATATTAAACACGAATCACCGTTTTGAGTGACAAGCGTCAAACGCATTTGAGTTCAGGTGTCGAATTCAACCCAATATGATGTAAAATGGGCCGGATCTGTAAAATAATTACATAATACAGGTAGTCCTCGGGTTACGATGTACCCAACTTAGGTTATTTCGAATTTACAACGCCGGAGTCTCGCCCGCCATACTGTATACTGTACATACATTAAGTACAGTATCTTATTTTTACTTAATTTTATTAATATGAAGTATAATACATGTATTTGGATAGTTATTTAGAGATATCGGGAGTATTTAGGGGTACTAAACGGTTAATTCTGACTTGCGTGGAAATTCGAGTTACGTTGACAGAGATCAATTCCGCCTTTGTTGCGCATACACGAGGACGTCACACGTATGCTGCATAGTTTTGGTCAGAACGTAGCCAACACTGCGTTCTAAACAGATGACACCAGGTCCAGTTGGAACACTGTCAAAGCTTCATTCTTCCAAAGGGTGGAATTCCTCCAATATGTGAAAACATTTGTCCACATGTGTTTCATTTGATACCATACTTAGATTGTGATACGTTTGTGTATCTAACAGCAGGACGTAATTTGAGCCTGGTTCTGGTTCTGGTGTTGACGATAAACGTTGCATCCCCTCAGATACAAGTTTCTGAAGGCATTGGAAAGGAAATGAGGTGCACAACAACGGGAGACGGACCGAGTCAAACCGGTTCCACGTAGTCGAAATGAGACAATAGAGGAATTAGTAAAGAGTCTTTAGTTTCAATTAGGGGTGGGTATCGCCAACAACCTTGTGATACGATACATTTCCCGATACAGGGGCTACGATACGTATCACGATGCATTTGCATTCCGGTACATGGTATTCAACATGATATATATCCCGATATTTTAGACCTATAGTTTTTTTTTTTTTTACAGTTTTTACTTTTTTTTTTTTTTTACACTTTAAAGAAAACAGACACATGTATACCCAAATGTTTTTTTTATTATTTTGCTGTAGAGAAACAATTCCACTGTAGTTCATGTAAAACACTGCATTAAGAACTTGGTTGTAGTGCACAAATAAAGATGGCTTTGATAAACTTAAAACATGCAAAGTCAGATGTTTTCAGACGTTTCAGAAACTTGATAAACTAATTATTTGTTGCATGTGAGATATTGATAGTGACGCATCCGTATCGATACTCGTATCGTGAACGGGGTGATCTGTTCTTATTGTTTGTACAAACTGTATGTTATATTTTCTGTGTAGAGGTGGAAATGAAATGCAAACATACCCGACAGTTGATGAGCAATCGGATCGATAAGTTAAGTCGATGATGGAATCAGAATCATTAAATTCTTGTTGATTCCCATCCCTAGTCATCGCACACAATTAGAGAAAGTTGGAACTGTATGACGTATGTTTGGTTAATTTTAGGCGTAAAAACTACATGGTTAAGGTTAGAAAAAGGTCATAGCTCTACAATAAAAGGAATACATTAAAAAAAGAAAGTATTAAAATAAAAAGAGCCTTAACCTTAATAAGAGTTCAGTTTGTGAATGGGTTATTATTCCTCATCCATCCACAGTTGTCTCTGTTTAAGGTTTGTTCCCATTTAACATCTATCAGTTCTTTTCATCAGTACATAAGTATTTATGTTTTTGAGTGACGTAGGATTGAATAAAACAGTGATTTACATTTATTGAAACAAGCTTATTAGGGACATATTTGTGTGTCATAAGTGCTTTTTGCAGAAACATATGAATCACATGGAACCATTTCTATATTCCAGGGGTTCCCAATTGTCAAAAAAGCTAAATAAAAAAAGTATACTATAATAATAATAATAAGAAATACTTTCTTAATCCCAAAACTGGGAAATTGACATTCCAGTTACAACTGATCAAGATAAACATTAAACACAGACAAAAACATGGGAATACAGATACAGTTGAACTGACACGTTAGCTTAGCCAGCGCCTCCTTTAAGCAGAATGAAATGAACAAACGTAAAAAAAATACTATATTATACTATACTATATACATGTCACTTTTAAACATTTCTTTCCCGTCCATCATTTTACATCAGTTCTCACTAGATTTTCCGAAGCAAAGTTAATCAAGTGAGTTGCAGTAGTTCATTATAAAGGCTATACTAAACAAATCGGCAGCTGACGTTCTCTGACGGTTGTTCTTGGGTTTAACGTGGCTGCATCACAGGGCTCCCTCAAGATTCAGTGTCAGAGCCAAGACTGCATTCATTCTTAGCCAACAGCATTTATTTGGACAGAGGTGCAATGGCAGCAGAAAAAGAGTGGAGGAGATGGAGCCTTGATTAGCAGCAGCCTTCCCAGCATGCTCTACTATGACAAATGACTGACTTCGAACAATATCTAAGGCGATCAGGATAAAGTACCAACCATTTCAAGGCTCAGCAAAATTCTAATTCTAATTAGACTTTGCACCACACACCAAATAAAAATTGTTCCCATGGCATTTCGGCCTATCAAGTGTTTCTCCGATCGCTGAAACAAAACGAATAAAGAAAATGATTAAAGTGATAACAAAGGCATAAAATTTAAATTATTGAGGCACCACATCTGGGATCTGTATGTCACTGCGCTGCCATTTTTACCCTCTCATTCAGCACTCCATTCTTTCTGCATGAGAGAGGCTGCAAAACAGAGGGAAGCAAGGAAAAAAAGGAGAGAAAGAGCAGGGGAAAAACTGTAACATTAAAAGGTAGAAAGCGAGAACGCAAATAGGCCTTCAGCTTTAGCGTTATTAATGACTCTTCAAAAATCTCCGACTTTTCCAATCTCTCAGAGAAGCGCATGAAGGAGTCTGCAGATGAAGCTGACCTTCAAAATGTTCTTTGGTCTTTAGTTAAGAAATTCACTCGCCATTATGGCATCATTAAGGAAACAAGGATAAAATTACTCCATGGTTAATGGCCTATAGGATCCCCCACCAAAATTTGTTTCAGATCTAATAAAACTGTGCTTAACACACTCGAATGAATTATGAGGACTGTTATGCGGGGTATTAAAATGTGGAAAATAGATTTTCGAGAGCTTGGAGGACTGGACTTTTCAAATCAGATAGTAGAATGGGATTTTCTGGGCAATAAATTCTACCATGTCTCAATTTAATTTCTTTCAGCTCTTGGTTCTGAAGGTAGAATTTATTGTACGGCTCGCGTCTTCTTTAAAATCCACCGCTCTTTGCTGTAATCAACACATGACGACGAGCAAACACGAGCGGGCTTTCGCACTTATCGTCCGCACAAAACCCACGAAATAGTCTTTTCCACTAGACTCGCATCACGATGAGTTGCTTAATTAACATGATGAGGTGATAAGTTATTATTAAGGGCTTTAATAAATTGAGGTTTGCATTTACATTTGCTTAACATGCTGTTGGGGGGGGGGGGGGGTTAAATGCAGAGCTGCTTATTAGCATACTGCATCATGAGCGTAGAGAAAGCAGGCAGGAAGCTGTTATGGAGAAAAATGAAGCTGCAGGCTATTGAGGCTCTTCATTGTCTCATATACAGCCGCATCGCAAACCTGCAGAACCGTCTCATTTTCACCACTTATTACCTGCTATTGTAATCCAGACCACGATGCCATTGTGAAATACAGACTTATTATAAAGAGGGGGAAAAGTTAGCCCAAGATGGTGCCACTGAGAGGTGGTTTGTGTGGTAATGGCATTTGCTCTCTTTAAACTTTAATCTTTCCTATTAATTCCCTGCAACTGGAGAATGTACGAGAGTTAATGTTCCATGAACGTGTTTCTCACTCCGCAATCTCTTCAAGCTAATTACCTTCAGGTGCTAAATGGTGGGAAATTGCCATCCATTTGGATGAGAAAAATTTCACCTCCTGCTCCCTAGTGAAACATTTTTTTGCCGGGCACATTAAGAAAAAAAAAGGGGGGAAAAGAGGCAGGGCTCCACCAAGGTAAACAGTGGTCATAAAACCAGCTCTTCCTGCTCCTTTCTGAAACAGGAAACCATAGTGGCTCTCTCCCGACGCTCTGCTCAGCGGTGGAGGTCAGGTGGAGGTCAACAGGTGCTCTTCTTGACAAGGGGAATGCAGAACAGATGTTTGATTGGCATGAATCATCTAAACTGCCCATTAGAAACTTATGATGTGAAAGGATAGGACTCCCGATGCTAGGACACTTTTTAATTCGGGGATCTTGAAGTTGTTGCGTGTTCATTCGACTCTAGTGCCGAGATGTCCAGAACCTCCACCGGCAAGAATAATGAGCCGAAGCTGCGAAAAAACAACTGATTTTGCTGAACTGTTGCATTAAAATGTCAATTTATGCAGCATTCTGGTATAGGGTGCTGCTTCATGAATGTGGTTTTGGTTCCAAGGACACGTCATGAGAACATACATTATGAGACTATTTTGCCTTAAATACACAACACCTATGTATTTTAGCTCTTCATTAAACATAATTCATTCACTATCACAATTTATTTTGTTACCCAGCGACGAAAAAGGCTTGGATGTGGGAACACGGAACAAAAAAGTCAACAAAAAACACCACATAACAAATCGTTACTCGCAGGTTTCCTTTTGTGATTGACGAAAATGCACCTGAAACGTCTGTTAGAGTTATTCATTGCACTGTTGAGGTTTGTTTTTGCGCATTTTATTGTTCTGTACATTAACAAGAAAACGTCAAAACTGAATTATGACGTGATATGACCGTCTAGGAAATATTAATCTTTTGACAGCAGTTTTTGGACATTTTAAAGCCCGGTGAATAAAAACAAAACAAAAAAAAAGAATAAGAAGAACGAGCGAACATGTGGTGATTAATCAACAAAAGAAAGAAAGACAGATTTTTATTTATACAACGTCATATTATGGATAAGAAAAATCTATAATCAGGTAATGGGAGACGATATTTAAGGGGTTTTAAGGATTGAAAATGATGAAAAAGTCACGTATTAAAACCAAATTTGATAGAAAATCTTATGTTTTTGCTCATTTGATTATGTCATGGACTGGAGGAAACAACAATTTTGTCTCAATAATTTTAATTTCTGATTTTTTTCTTATATCCATCACCTTTTATTTTCCTTATTTTAACCTCTAACGCTCCAGTATACCTGCACGTAGATCATATACTATAAAAAATAAGCGCTATACACTGTTATTCCAGTTACATGGCGTTGTTGGGAATGAAGGTTCTGGCCGTCTGACTGTATTCAGCCCCCTGTGAAGTCCATGTGAAACCCTCAGTGTGCAGTTCAGCGGGTTCTCAGAAAGAGTCAGGAAGATGCATCATACGAGGGGAGTAAAAAGGCCAGCTGGGATGGGTGGGCCACATTGTGATCACTCACCTTCATCCCTGATTTGTAGTCATTATCCCTACCAGCGTTTGAAGATCAAAAACAAGGACAGGGAGAGTGATGGGGGACAGAGAGAGGCAGCCGGAGAAAGAGAACGGAGGGAATGAGTGAAAGAGGGAGGGACAAAGAGACGGCCTGATGTGTGTATATGTCCCACTGACTGCCATTTGCCCCTGTTTGGTGGATATAGGAGTGTAGATGGCAGCGATGTTGGGGAGTGGGTGGGCTTGGGAGGAGGGTGGATAAGGGTGATAGCACCTTAAAACCAACCAAGCTGCAAAAGCAATGAATATTAAATTCACGGCTAAATAGCTGGGTCTAGTTGAAGCTTTACTGTATTATAATTTTAGATTCGTCACCGATGCACGGATGCAGGTTTGAGTTGGAACAACAGGGCGCGTCAGTATCTTTCTGATAATAGCAAAGCTGAAAATTGATAATCTAATCCAAAATGATTACCATTCCAGCTTTTGGGTGGGCTGTGCAAAAGGGGGGAAATGCTAATAACGTGTGTTTTATTTGAGCTGGGGAGTGTGTGATAAGCTAAAACAGTATAAATAGGAACATATAACAGTTAAGGAGAAGTGTTGTGTTCTCTTTGCCCATGCATGTCCCAGGCAGAATGTAAATGTTGAAGGACTCCCATCAGGCTTTTGTATAAATTAGCCAAACCCTCACTGTGCTGAAATCTAACCCCAACTGTTTGAGTGAGAAAGCAGAGATTTTTCCCTCCTTTTTTAGATTTAATTATCTTTAGTTGTTCTTTTTATCTACCTTCAAGGATTGTCCTCAGTGGGGGGTTAAAAGAATGGGAAGTGGAAAAGACGAGGGGGGTGTCTGATAGCGAGCGCCGGGTATGTAGGGCTAGTTTGTCCTCTGTTTGATCTGATTTCTTACAATGACACAGCGGGAAATTAAATATGAAACCAAATCTAAAACTCTTTACTTTAATGAACAACAGGAAGTAAAAGTGGCTAAATTTCAAATTAAATGTCTCGTGCGTCATCTCTTTGGTTCGGCTTAGTAAATTTTTTGCCTCATTTAGACACAATATTTGGAATAAAAACACAAATTCCGAACAGTTTATCCAGCAAACGGCCTATAAAACATGAAATACGCACTCACTTAAAGCTTCTTTTAAGCACCGGGTCATTTTTGTGTGTGACGTATAAGAGGTTTGTTATCCACGGTGCCAAACCATCCCACGTATCGATTGGAAAGACCTCCTAAAAGAGCTTAGCTGTTCTCCTTTGAGACAAACAACACATGTAGAACATTACCTGAATTGATGTTGTTAAATAATTTAGTATCAACCTATACTGTATGTGCAGTCATTCAGGTGAAGGCTGAACTGCAGAACAGAAAGAAAACACAGTTATTGGCAGCTGCTCCTTTTCTCTGCTTCATTGTTCTGCTGTTTTGAGCTTTAAATCACAGGCCGTTTTTGAAAAGGTTGCAACCATCCAAAATGCTCAAAAAGGTTACGGAGATGTGTTAAACGTTGAAAAAAAAATTATGCTAATGTTCACATCTACAAAGTTTCCTTAAAAATCTGAATAAAACCAACAACTTGAAATGTTTTTAGAAAAATAAATGGTATTTAAAAAATATTCTGCCTCAGTTTAACGTACAGATCAGGGTCTATATAAGGGACTATTTATGGCACATTTCAAGTTATAAAAGTATAGTTTGTTAATGTAAACATTTTCATGTCATTTTAATTTTTTTCGCACCAAAACAAAAAAAATGTGCATTTGTCATTATTTATATGATGTTATGATAATGTGTTCCTGGTCTGACCCACCTAAGAACTGACTGTGCTGTACGTGGAACCGGAATTAAAAAGATTTTGATAACATTTATTGTTAATTTCTTCAATGTAATTTTTTTTACCAATTCATCTCAGGGGCCGGATCGGACCCTTTGGCGGCCCAGATTTGGCCCCTGGGCCGCATGTTTGACACCTATGCCTTAAACAATCAAAAATAAATGACGGAGATGTTTAATATTAAGATCACGTCGATTATACGCTGAAATATTGTTCTTTTTTTCCAACTTTTACACCAGTTTCAGCAACTCTTTACCTAAAAACTTATTAGTATGTAAGCAGAATGATGTAAAACTGATATACTAGAAGATATATTAAAATCTGATGGATTATATAAAAGTAAAAGTGCGCTGCTTTTGGTATTAATATAGTACTTCTATTCTAAAATCATCAAATGTTGCTGTTTTTTTCTGCTTTCAATGATTCTGTGCAAGTTTTACTTTGACACATGGAATCAATAAATGCTGAATTAAAAAAAAAAAATCTGTCAAATTATTCTTCTGTATGTTGTTTTACCCCGAAGTGTAAAAAGACATCGTAAAATCATAAAACGACGAACGCTTAATGCGAAAAACACTATCAAGGTTAAAGATTCAAGACGTTTATTGTCATTTGTGCATAACGCAGAGGAACTTTTGCGCAGTCGCTCCCAGGATCAAATAAAACAAAGGTGCAAGACGACCATAAAATTCAATAAAAAAATAAAAACTATGCATGTACAAACAATATATAACATGAAACTTTGTGTATATATTAAAAAAAAACAAAAAAACTATGAGAACTGTTTAAAAACCCAGGATATAATACGTACAATAAAGAGAAAAATACAAAAAAAATAGAATAAATAAGATACAATACACTGCAAAAAGAAACATATAGTTGTTTCACACACTATTTGGCTAAAAAGTAATATGTATTTAGATCAGACTGACCATACTCTTCATCATCATCATCATCATCAGTTCATCAAACAGATTACATATAGATTCACTAGAAATACAATTATCTGCATCTGAAGGAATACTGGATAAAACATCAAATACATTAAAAATACGCATTTTCCTGCTTCCATTGTACCTGTAAACAAACGTGCATGTGACGGGTATACACTCAAAAAAATAATTAACCCTAAAAAGACTTTATGACTTTATGTCATTTAATCACATGACAATTTTCCATGTAATTCCATCACATAAAGTGTAAGTGAATGCCGAGCCTTATGGTACACGTTTTGTTTTGTTGTTATATGATTTCATTGAGATAAATGTTCAATTTTATGAACTTTACATAAATATTTACGTGGACCAAGAATAATTTTTCTGAGTGTAGAATTATCTGAAACTGAGAGGAACCCTAACACTACAAAAACAGTGTAATGACTGATTTGGCGGATGTAAAAAACGATATATTAAGCTCAGATTGATTAAATAAACAGAGTGGAATGTTCCTCTTTTTGTTCCCGGATGTAATTGATTCAATCCTTAAACAAATCAGCGTGTAGTTGTACTTCTGACAGGTGTAAAAGAGGCAGAATAATCTGAAACTGAAGGAATACTGAATGCAACAGAAACACTGTCGAATGATGCATTTGGCAGGTGGAACTGCTCCCCTGCCAAACTGTCACCATTTAGGCCCCGATAACGCAGGTAATTGCATTTCCAGAAGAGCAGGAGCAGATGAAACATGCTGTGGACAGATACTGCTGGCACACTGGCCCCTTCTGTTGGAAAATTTCATTTTTCCACAAGGAAGCCATGAATGCTAAGGCTGAATCCAAATCCGTTTTTCCGCACTTTATCAGTGTGTGGCCCACCAAGTGGGGAGATGGAGGTAATTCATTCAGCTGAGACTCACCACCCTAATCCAATTTCCAGCCTCCCCCAGCAAGAGATAATTACAAGTATTAAAGCTGTTAGGACAGGGGGGAAAGGGCCCTCTCTCTGAAACTCTGCTGCGGGCCTTGGAAATATCGACTGAGCGGGAGGATTTCTGCTGGGAGAACTCAAGCTAAGGTATTGTTCAAAACTAAGAATGTGTGTTAACTAATGAGGCAAAGGGAATCTCAAGGTATAAAAGGACACCCATAGCCACATGTCATAACAGACCCCAGGACTTTTTTTTTTTTCCCCCCTCTTTTTTTTTTCCTCGTGCATCACTTAAGCCCGCATGAACAATTGGTCATTTCATGTGTAAAGATGTGTAAGTAGGGTTTCCTGCACAATCAGTATGCATATAATAGTCCTTGAAACGTCCCTTTTCGCTTTTAACTCCGTAAGAACTTCGTTCTCACTCTCAATTCATAAAAAAAACCCTCTGAAGTAGAGATACGGAGGCGACAAAACGGCAGCTCTTCATCTCAAATCTCACTTTTCGCTGTTTGTTCTGGCTTCAGCCGCCCTAACGTTACAACCTACAACCAGTGGTAAACTATACCTTTTCATGTCTTTGAAGCCACAATGGAGGGCTGAGGCCGGAGCAGCACAGAGGGTTCCTTTCTCCCCACTTCTTAAACTTTGACTCCTCAAGGAGCGGAAGCTGCAAAGAGCTCTAATTAACGGAAGCAGAGACGCTCCTGCGATCTCCCATTCAGGGGCTCCACAATAGACAAACCCGTGAAGCAGAACCAGGAATGGAATATTGAGGCAATGAATGGAAACGCACCCAAATAAGAGACCAGACATCAGCCCTGTCCACTCTTAGTCTCTGCTCTTTATTGTGTATCTCTGTTGAACAGGGTCTGCCACAGGACTCCCATTCTTTTTCAATTACTGAAGATCAAAGCTGCGCACACAAGAGCCATACTCGCAGAAAGAAATGAGCTTTTCCATCAGTTTTTTACTCGTTTTCTGAAGGGTTTTTTTCACACTCGTAATCTGTATTGAGTTATTCCTCTTAATAACATATAATTGAATGTTATGCCAAGAAGTAAAAACACTCTGAAGTTGAAAACCCATTAAAGATCATTAGACATTTATCCCCCACAGTGAAAGAAAATCATGAGAAACTTATAATATAACAACGGTTCATATTCTTATTGAACTATCAAGACGTGAATCTGTACCATCTGTTCTATTTTAGCTTTATTTTTCATATTCTGACAAAAAAAAAAAAACCAAAAAGGCCAGTGTTAATCCAATTAACAAGACCTTTGAGTCCTTTTCCTCTTCAACACAAGTGCATTTCCACTGCAGATTGAGTAAATTAGGCTTGTTTGTCTGTCAAAATAAAAGTCAAGAATCCAGTGTTATTTATCCTAAAATCCCGTACAGTCATTTTAATCTGACCTGGTTTTAAAGACTGAAACCCCTCCCGGTGGATTCACCAGTTGTAGGTCATTGTTTCACTTCACTTTTCGCAAAAAAAACAACAGAAAACTGAACGGTTACAGTGTATTTATGATAACTGCAGCGCAATCAGGTTCCTTACTGTTGTTTTAAGTGAATAAATGCATTATTTTTGCTCTTACTTTGACATCAAAATCAGCTAATAATGATATGTATTGTTATTAAAGGGCAGAAGTAGGCGTCCTGGTAATGTTATTTGAAACGCTGACATTTCAATTCTTTACCACGAATGTTTACTATTGTTTGCCGGGTTTATTTTCTTGAAATATTACATATCCTTGGTGCAGGGGGAAACTGCATGGGGTCTTGTGTGAAGTTTTTAATATGTCACAGGCATAGTGCTGTTTGGAAATGCAGTGTATTTTACTCAGCCCCCAATAATCTATTCTGTTCAGCCAGGCGCATACATTGACAAATGTTTCCAGCATTAGGTATTTACCTAGTGGAATGTAATGGATGTAAAGAGTTTGAAAATGCCTGGCGCACTAACAGCATGGGCAGTAGCAAGACTATCGAGACTGAGGAGAAAATACACTATTCAAAACAGAATCAATGCTACTGAAGGATGGTGCATTACTTTGTGTGTGCACGTATATATATATATATATATATATATATATATATGTATGAGTTTTAAACTCTGACTGTAAACTTACCATAAGTCACTTTAGACAAAGCAATATTTAGTAAAATAC
>JAPSES010000109.1:6777265-6795339 GCA_029822895.1 Maxillicosta whitleyi | reverse complement strand
CAATGTTAATGAAAATTTCAAAGTGATCCAGAATCCAGGATTTCTTCTGGATCACCCCCAAAAGTTAATCATTTCTTGTACAGTATATACATAGTTTAATAACAGAACTACTAATTATAATTATAATAGTGATAATAGTAGTGGTAATAGATTTCTCAATCTATGTAGATGTTCATAAAAGTTTAAATTGACAAGTTATTATATCAGAACAGAGAAAACTGAAGAAAATCAATTACATCATCAACTGAACACAAAAACAAGCCTCTACACCCACTGTTGTTTGTCAAATTATATGGGTTTTATCCATGAATCAATATTTCCTGAAGGTGACAGTGTTTCCGTGTACCTAACAGACGTCGGGACTCATATCCGATGACGATGAAAAGCTGAGGAACTCCATTTTACCTCCATTTTTAAAAATCTATTATTAGGATTGGTGGTTGGGAAGTAATTAAACATCATACATCAGTACACACTGGTTGGTCGCAGGTTTAAAATGCTTCAAATTTGTAACTCTACAATCGCAATTTGATGCGAGACCTGAACAGAAAGACAGAGACGGGGAACACCAAGTAAACTCGTATTCTTGTGGTTGTGGCAGACGTTATATTTGCTTTAAATGGTCCCAGGAAGGAATGCGAGTCTGGGTTTTAAATATATGTATGATCTGTGTGTGTTTTCTTAGCGGAAAAAGAAACAGCGGGAATGACACCTATTCAGCGTGAAGCAGAACGCCACTTTGTCATCCTCTTTTCTTTTGTGCCACCTGCTGACCCTGTTGACTTAAACTCTCCCTCAAAGCCGTTGTTTGTACTGTCGGGGGCTGGCAGGAGCCAAATGTCAAGCAGGATTCCCCAAAACCGTAAAACATCCACGTTAATGGCGAACTAGACCAGACAACTAAATTTAGAGTGGGACTAATGCATTATGTTTTTTCTTTTTCTTTTGTGGGTCTTGGAAGACAGAGGTTTAAAATATGTGGATAAACACTGACCTCATATTCTAAATGATAAAGGGTTCTCCAGTGAAAACATGTGGCAACCAAGAAAAATCCAAGTAGGGACATGAAAGATTATACTGTATTTACTTAGAAAATCCCTGGAGTTTTTCACATGTCATACCACCTCTTGTAAAAGGCCTTTTTGGGTTAAAGAGACCTTTGATAATCCCACATCTTTTACAAAACTAATCCATAAAAACCCAAACGTCCGCTGTCAACCAAAAGCATCTACTGATCTACAATGTTTAATACCTGTTAGTCCATTAATCCTATCAATGCATGTAAATAATTGGTGTAAAATACAGTTTGTCATCTTCTTATGGTCGTCAGATATGACCCATTTGGATGTTCAGAGGCTCTGTAGTTACCATGGAAACACGTCATCTTCTAAAACATTGATTCACCAGTAAAACCCATGGAGTTGGATCAATGACAGTGGATGGAGATAGTGGGTTTATGTTCAGTTGTTGATATATTTTGTTGAAAAAGTCACTTTTTCTTTTGTTTTTTTCTGTTTCTGATATAATAACATTTTAATTTACTCTGAACTTTAATGAACATTTACATGGTCAGTAAATTAAATACAGAAAAATACTTAATTTTCACTAAAGAAATGCAAAAAATAAAGAGGATAATGGCGATAACTCTCTTATGAAATGGTAAATATAGAGAGAAATTTATGATATAATGGAAAAACTGACATTACGCACCTCTGTTTTTCCAACATTTAGTAAATATCTCTAAAGTTTTATACCTAGGCCCAATGGAAAAGTGACTATTGTCATCTTCTACAACATTGATTCACCAGTAAAACCCATGCAGTTGCATCACTGACAGTGGATGGACACACTGGGTTTGTGTTCAGGTATTAGATACCTCTGCTTATCTATTTCTGGTATAATAACCCTCAACTTTAACCTGAGCTTTAATGAACATCTATATGATCAATAAATTTAATCTAAAAAAAAATAAAAAATTGAGTTTTCATTGAAAATTTGCTAAATACAGACCATAATATTACAATAAATCATGATAAATCACTTAAGGAAAGTTAAATAGAGAGAATAATCCATTATGGAACTACCACAAAAGTCACACTGTGTCTTTATGGGTTAAATACAAGTTTCCTACAAATTGTATTGTTTTTGAGAATGAGTGTATTCTTGTAAAAAAAAACAAAAACACATTTTTCAGACTTCCAAATATCCACTTTTGTGCTTTTTCACAGCCACAGTCATCACAATTATTGTTATTTTGTTGTTTTTATGTACATTCTGGCGGCTGTAATGGTCAGACAGTTTGAGCCTCCAGCCACATCTTTTGAAACATGTATTTCATGTTTTTGCAAAATCTAAATCTAGAGAAAATGGACATTCATTTCCTTTGTGAGAGGCTTTTACGGTGTGGTCAGCCACACTGGGGTACTCAGAGGGAAAAAAAAGGAAACTTTGGCTTATTTAAGTATAGTGTACAAACGTCAATATTCAGTCACTTGTGATATAAATGTATTGATGTTAGTTAAGAGTTGCTCAATTGTGGTTTCACAAGTCTTCGTGCGTTACGAATGTTCTGTGTGAAGCGATAAGACCAAAAAAAGAGAAGTGATAGAGCGTAAGGTTTCTACGACGGAGCATTAGGGCCATTCATCAAGAAGAAGATATTTTTTGATATAACGAGATTAAAGTCTCTCGAAACTCGAAATTCCGAGAATAAAGATGAAATTGGATGTACGACTTTAATCTTGATGGGTCGACTTTAAACTCGACATGTCAACATTAAACTCGAAATTCCGAGAATAAAATTTAAATTTGTAAAGTCGACTTGACATCAACTTTATTCTCAACATTTCCAAGTTTAATTCTCGGAATTTTATCCTCAAAATTCCGAGAATAAAATTTAAATTTGTAAAGTCGACTTGACATCAATGTTATTCTCGACATGTCCAAGTTTAATGTCGACATGTCGAGTTTAAAGTTGACCCATCGAGATTAAAGTCGACATCCAATTTTCAACTTTATTTTCGGAATTTTGAGTTTAATGTCGACATGTTGACTTTAATCTCTTCGTATCGAATGGCCCTAATGCTCCATCGTAGGTTTCCAATAAACTTGCTTTGCCAGGATCATTTTTGTGAGAATACATACCGGATTTACCTGATTCTGATTGGTCAGTGATGGCGTCCTGTAGTTTGTCGCTATATATGCGCCTCTAGAGCACCGTAAATACTGTATACATTACATAAATAATGCTTATTTCCACACGTGTAGAATAAAAATGTATAATAGTCACGTTTATGCTGGTGACTATGGCGTGTTTTTCCTTTAATTTGTCACCTGTGTGTATGTCAACAGCAGACACAGTGCTCATTAGCGCAGAACAACCAAACGTCTGATCTTTGATGTGTTTTTATGGTTGTGCGTGATCAAAAACACCGTCAAAGCACTCATAACGCTTCAGGTTACCATTTACTGTTTGAGTAACAAAAAAAAAAAAAATTGAAAAATGTCTGTCGTTAAAAGCAGCAAGACGGCCAACTTAAAACAGGTTTTTATTGCTTGCGCTTTATTGAAGCAGCATGATATGCTTCCTATGCGAAGCCTGCTGTAACTTTAAACAATACATGTGCTGATACACTGGAAAACTGCCTGCATGGATTTTATGTAAAGTCAGAAATGTGGGCGATGAGTGAAAACTTAATATACTGACATTTTTGACTGACGTTTTCCATTTCATCTGAGTGAA
Source organism: Maxillicosta whitleyi (assembly GCA_029822895.1). NCBI lineage: Eukaryota > Metazoa > Chordata > Actinopteri > Perciformes > Neosebastidae > Maxillicosta > Maxillicosta whitleyi. The sequence goes on along the minus strand of JAPSES010000109.1, from coordinate 6,791,597 downwards.
AACTGCTTCATTTGAGTCACTTTTTCAATTTCATGCCGACCACGCGCTGCGCCGGGATACTGCGATGACTCATTTACATGTGGAACAACCTGAGTTTTATGAATTGCATTCCTCAGTGTGTGATGATTTACTGTGTATTTAGATTTATGTCCCCTCTTCAACTATCATTATCGCCTGGAACAGCGCGGGTTTTATGCGTATCTCTGAGACGTGTCTGAATTACCTCAATTTTGTGTCTGTTTATCACGGTCGTTACAGCAGGGCGTCATGCGGATCCTCTGCCCGTTTTGCATATTTCAAACCCCTCACGGTTGATGTGGCAGGGCACCATATAACAGGGCAGGAGGGTGGAGTTACCTTAGTGCCCTCATTTTACTGGAGAAAGAGGGGGACGAGGGCTTTAATTCAGTGGAAAGTGGTTATTCTATGCTATATTTTCCCCGACCATACAGTGACTCCACCCTCAACACGTCCCCACATAAAGCCACTCCAATATAAGAGTTTATGAATGCTCAGCTTCTCCTCATTAGGTTCAGAGTTGGATGCTGCAGAGCTGGCAACACTTTAAAATAGAGATAAATGAACATCCAGACCCCTAAAACAGCAGAAGATTATTTGTCAATCTGGGTAAACACACTCTAAGTTCACTGAGGTGGATACACTGAGTAGTTTTAAAGCCCAAATTAGCACATGAATGAATGGTAACGCTAAAAAAAAAAAAGTCCCATTTTTGTTGAAAAAGGCTGAGTAAAGCACAGAGAGTGTTGCATTCTGCCTGCTTTTTTCGGGAAGCGGGTGGGGTCAGGTGGACGAAAATGACTCGGACCACATTATATGTAAAGTTGGAGTAATTACTAGGTTTGTAGACTTAAATAGCCGGGCCCGCAGTGGTAAACACACTGGAAGTTGAAGCAGCTGCCTCCACACCACAGGCTGCCTCAGAGAACAGCCAGTCAGTGTCACTTTTAGAAAGACTGATTCTCAAGTGTAACAGTAGATCACTAGTTACTGTGTTAAAATTGTAATAAGTAATGTCTGTGTAGGTTCTCATTTGCCCAGGTCATTGCTTTTCTTGGTAGTTCAATTGGACTGGTTTAACTGGACTAAACCAGCCCAGTTGAACAAATGTAAATGGTGAAGTCATTAACCCATAAAGACCCAGTGTTACTTTTGTGGCAGTTCCCAGATGAATTCCTCTCTATATTTACCTATATTTATAAGTGAGTTATTGCTATTATCCTCTTTATTTTGCATTTCTTCAGTGAAAATTAAGTATTTTTTCTGTATTTAATTCACTGATCATGTTAAATCCGTCCATACAAAGTACCAAGAAGATGTAATATTAGGTGAAGTAACTATTCTATAAACTTCCACCATCTGCTGATTAAAATATTTAGTACTTGTTGATCCATTAATCAGATCAATACATGTAAATAACTGGTGTTAAATGCAGTTTGTTGGTTTTTTTCACTGTCATCAGATAAATACAGTATGACCCATGGACGTTCAGAGGCTCTGTAGTTACCGTGGAAACACATTAATCTTCTACAACATTGATTCACCAGTAAAATGAATGGAGTTCAATGAACAACAGTGGATGGAAACAGTGGGTTTATGTTGGGTTGATGATGTATTTTGTCGGAAAAAGTCACTTTCCACTTTCCGTTTCTGATATAATGACCTTTTAATATACTCTGAGCTTCAATGAACATCTACATGATCAGTGAATTAAACAGAAAAAAGAAATACTTAATTACAACCGAAGAAATACAAAATGGCAATAACTCATTTACGAAAGGGTTAAATATAGAGAAAAATTAAATTGGGAACTCCCACAAAAGTAACACTGGGTCTTTATGGGTTACTTCACCTATCACATTTGATTTCTTTATAATTATTTTTAAGGCCAACAGTTCACTTCTCTTTACATTAAATACTATTAAACCACAATAAACCTGAAATTATGTCATTTGGTGTTGCTGATTAATGTGCCAAAGATCATCCTCATTCATCAGTTGGTGCAAAGACGATCTAACCAAAAGTGTTCGAGATGAATGTAATAGATAAAAATAATGGTGTAAATATGACTCAGTGTTTGGTTTGAATGGAATTCAATGAAGGGAGTAACCAATTAGAATCCCTCTGTGATTACTTTTTCAGTAGACTTGCACATTTCAATGGCAGGATGGGGTGCTAACAGTTTAGTATTAAATTTCCTGTACTGAGGTTACTTATTTTCTGCTTGTTTTGTGGATTTCCTTTGGGGTTATCTGGTTTCATCCACCATTAAAAACATGTATAGGTTAATTCTCATGTGAATGCCCTTTATCAAGGTATTGATGAAGATCTAAAGTTGACCCCAAAACACCTCCAGTGGATGCTCATTGCTCCTATTGTGTTGTGCTAGGTCCTAATGCTACTGCTAATTCAAATAACTGCTTAAAACCCATGTTTTTGCACTGGCTTTTAATATGAGCCGAACATTTGACTTATCTTAGAGTTTTAAAATATTGTTTTTCATTTTCATGTGTATTTATTGTTTTAGTTTAATGCATGAACCATGTGTCTGTATTGTTTTATTCTATTTATTGTATTTTCTTTTTCATGAGTACCTATGTAAAGCAGTTTGTGGCAGTAGTGTCTGTTTTTAAATGTGCTATAATAAACCTTGACGTTACCTAATGCCTTAACCTTTAATGTGTTAATATTAATCACTAAGGCTAACACTAGTGCTATGTACTGTGTGTATGTGTTAGGATATAGGCTGAATATCCATACAGCGCTAATAAAACTAACCTTTATCTTTAGTGCTAATGCTCATAGCTAAGGCTATTGCTAGTGCTATGTACTGTGTGTGTATGTATTAGGACGGGTAAAATACAGATTAAATATCCATACAAGGATAATAAAGCTTAACCTTTTTTTTAATCTTAACCTTTATTGTGCTAAGTGCTAATGCTAATCGCTAAGGCTAACGCTAGTGCTGTGTACTGTGTGTGTGTGTGTGTGTGTGTGTGTGTGTGTATTAGGATGGGTAAAATACAGATTGAATATTCATACAAGGATAATAAATCTTAGCCTTTATCTTAACCATAACATTTATTGTGCTAAGTGCTAATGCTAATCGCTATTAGCATCGACTGGTGCTGTGTGTGTGTGTGTGTGTGTGTGTGTTTTAGCATTGGTAAGATACAAACTGAATATTCATACAGGGATAACAAAGCTAAACCTTTACCTTAACCTTACGTTTTATTGTGCTAATGCTAATCGCTAAGGCTAATGCTAGTGCTGTACTGTGTGTTTGTATGTATTAGCATGGGTAAAATACAGATTGAATATTCATACAAGGATATAAAGCTTAACATTGATCCTAACCTTAACCTTTATTGTGCTAAGTGCTAATGCTAATCGCCAAGGTCAGTGCTAATGCTATGCAGTGTGTGTGTGTGTGTGAGAGAGAGAGATACATACAAATTATGTACATCTACATCCACAATTACTGATCTTTGTCACATGTATTTGTATTGTAACATGTTTAACTGCTGTCTGCTATCCTAGGAAAAGCTATTATGGATTTTGGAGTGGTTACACTCATTGACCAACATGCTTGTACCATAAACAAGACACGCAAAAGTGATTATCAACCAAATATTACAACCAGTACAATATAGCATCCACTGTCCTAAGTCCTTGGTTCAAGGACTAAAAATGCACCTATCTTTCAAAATATCACACCACCTGATAGATGTGAAGTGAACAAAATGAGGGTTTTGTGCACACTTTGACATGTTACGACAGGAATGTACATAAAGATAATAATAATTTAAAAAAAAATAAGATAAGCAGACAGAATAGGATGAAAAATACAGTATATAATGAAGACTTCTCACTGTCTTCTTGTCTGTTATTTATATAGAATTTCTACACTTTATTACACTGCTGTAACTGTGAAATTTCCCCATGGTTGGATAAAAAAAAAAAAAAAAGTATTCTATTCTAAAAATCAATAGCAGTAATTCTGAATTTTAAAAAAATTCTTTAGATGATTGAACGTTTTGGGGGGGAAATACACACATACCTACAACAAAATAAACGTGAGTCTTGATTGCGACCTCTTTGTAAAGCAGCCATTTGTTGTGTTGACTAAAGTGGGATATTCCATTAGGAGTTTCAGTATTTGGGGATTTTCCTGTTATTTTCCACACCACCTCTGTTTTGCATTGACCTCTGTTAATGACTCCTGTTTCAGCCTTGTTACATCACCTCCCAGGATGATTGCGAATAGATTTTACTAATTACATTTAAAGCTCTCTGTGGCCTCTCTCCTTGCTATGTCTCTGAACTTTCATCACTGTTCATATCAGTACGTACTTTCAGTTCTTTGGTCTGTTCCACAGGTCAGAGTGAAAACTAAAGAGGACACACCAGTCGCCTTTCCATTAGGTGTATGTGCCAAATTTTACTGATATTTACTAAATGTCAAATAGTGCATAACGTCAGTTTTTCCATTAAATCACAAATGCGATGATTTGTTTATTTATTATCATGAGATGACACAAGAAGTTATTCCATAAACATGGCAATGAACCTAAATGTGATGTTGATTTACATATATATATATTATCATTTTTATTATATATGACTCTTTTATTCTTTACTAAATTAAAAAAAATATCGAATGTATCTAATATTTTGTGTCCTCACATACTGTCTTCGATCTTCTTCTCTTGTAACGTTCATCCACATCCAAGTTTATTTATTCACATAACTCTATACGTGGAAAAAAAAAAGAAAGGTGTTTCCATTGCAGTTTTGTTTAATATACCAAAAATCGCAATGCCTGAAAAACCACCTCTTGCCAGCGCAAAAGCTTTATTTGAAAAATTTTTGTTTTGGCGAAAATGTTGTAAATTTTGTATTATTGTATCGCCAAATTTTGTTCTTTAAACTAAAACTCATAGCTACTTATTTTGACAATGAGAGTATGTCTTATAGTCTTCATAAGCTGCATCAGCTGATAGTTTACATTATAGCTCTGTTAGCTTAGCTCTGTTTTTAAACAGAAAACCGCTGCGGTAAAAACCACAAATCCATTTTCTGTACAGTTTGTGTTGCCAGTAACGGAACTAAAGATCTGTTTGGAATCAGAAGTGTCACAGTTTAGTCAGAACCACGGATCAACAAACAGCAATTTAGTAAAAATAATAACGTTATGTCTTCATTAGCCTCATAATCAAACTCACCTGTGTAAAAGAAATGCTCCCATTTCAATATCCAACGCCTTTTTTTTATTTAGAGCTGAAAACAATGGTCTTCTTTTTTTAAATTTATTTTTTATCATTTCCTTTCTTTGACATTCTTTGAGAGTTGTTCATTACAGTTTTTATCCCAACATTAATGAAGATTTTAGCCAAGAGTGAGAATGTTGTTTTTGGTGTTCCTCCAATGGTAGACCAGCAGAGTGTCTCACTACTCCCTCTAGTGGTCACATTAATCCTCCAACCCTTCAATGGAATTATAGTCAATTCAGTTAATACCTCTACAGTCTAATGCATTGATAACTTAAAATTTAGACCTCTTTATTCTAAACACTCTTAAGATACGTTTAGGTATATTATTATGGATTAGGTATAATATTTTTTTAATATTTAAAAGTACAAATACCACATATAGCCTCATAGGCTGATTTAATCATTATGACAACATAACATTAAAATTATGTCTTATTCAATAAGAGATGTTTTGTAGGAAATTTGAACAATGTTTTATTGCAAAAAAAAAAAAAAATGCATAAAGTAGAGACATCAGGGGCATCAATTATATGTCTGGCAGGTCGGAGAATCAGGGCCCCCTTTTTTTTATTACCAGCTTCGAGACTTGTGTCAACAGACAGGGACCTGCCAACAAACTTTGCACAATCCTGCAAACCAGCTGCAGTTGGAATGCCTGCATACAGTAGCCATGTAAACATCTGTTTTTAAAGAATGGGCCCCTACTGTCCTGAGGAAAACTTCAAACAGCTTGTAGCCAATTACAAACATGCATGTACAGCGACCTACAATATACACGTGCAAAAAAAAAAGTACCTACTGTACAATGGAAAAAGCCTGTGGAGCGTATTCAGATCTGAACCGTATGGCAAAGGAATAAATAAATAAAGCAAGGAACATTATTTTTCAACCTCATGTTTAGAAATTACCTGGCAGAACACTGGTATTTCCTGTTCCTGCCATGAGCTATGTAAAACAATTGTTCTGTTTTGTTTTGTTTTGTTTTTTTTTTTCACTTCAAGTTTCTTTGGTGTAAAAGCAGCTATTACCTCAGAAGTTCTTAGAAAAAGCGGTGATGTCTCTGGAAACAAATTTATCTCATTATTGTCCACAAAGTCTCAGGTCTTTATTATCTAAAAATAATAATAATTGGCATGCTTTCCAAACAGGCCAGAGTGGACCACACCAAAGTAGAGTGCAAAAATAAAGATAGCTTCCTATTTTCAATAAACTATACCCAGATGTAAAGTTCCCTGTTTCTAAAATCCCTGTATCTCTAGATTAAAGCATTATATACTGTATGTTTCTGCTTAAAAATACATCATCTTCATCCAACATTTTAAATAGTATAAAATCTTAAATACCACACTTTCAGAAAATACAGTTCTCTGCATCAGGATATGCAATAATTTCCCAATAAATATCATAATGCCTGTCCAGAGCTTCTTGAATGTTTGGTTTTCATTCAGAATTCATGTTTTTCCAAGTCTATAAAAAGTTGAACACTTTGTCTTCTATCAAACTAATGGATTTATCCGTTAACATTTCTTCACTGCTCACAAATTTGTACCCGAATAGTTTCAGTGTTGGCCCGCAAGCTCTCTGCACAACTTGCGCTATTTTAAATGGTAAACTGAACCTCCATTTCTCTACTTGTTCTGAGGAGTTTTTCTGTGTTGAGTACACACCACTGGCCTCTTTGGAGGCCTGTGTGTTCTTCAGGATCCAGGATTTCACCTGGGGAGTGAATGGCATTCGGGCGAACCTGTACATTTCTGTTGCTTTCCTCATCGGGAACCGTGCAATGTCCTCGTAGCGAACCAACATGTAACGTCCACGCAGCCACAGCGGCTGCTTCAGTCCAACCTCAGCAGACATTCGGATGTTGTCACAGTTTCCCTTCAGTTTCCTCACCTCATCTTCATCAAGAGGAACATCCCCACCCGTAGCCCACTGCTTCCAGTTCTTGTATTTGGATGCAAAGGCCACCATGCGGGATGCTAGAACAGCCCGTGGATCCCGAACCAACTGAATAAACTTAATGTCAAGACGAGGGTCTTCAGCCAGTGGACGGAGGGTCTCCAGCTGACGAACCCTGACAGATTTGATGGCACTGCGCTCCTTCTGCAGGCACGACTGGGAGGCCATGGTTAAGTTCAGAGGCCCACAGCGCCTGGTCCTGCAGTGATAACGCTCAAAGACGCCTTTGATGACGGGGCTGCAGACCGAGTCTGCGCACAGAGAGCTGCTGGACTCTCTACGGAAAAGGCCGGTGGTGATGTGATCCACAGGGAGTGGCTCTATGAAGCTCTCCAGCAATGAGAAGTCACATAAAAAGAGCTGCTGGAGAACATCACGGTACGCCTTTGCTGCCGCTGTTGTGTTAGTGCCGCCACTCTCAAGCGTCAACATCTTCTCTACATGCCACAGTGGCTCAAAAAGGTAAAACATGTTATCCCCTTGCTGGTTGAAGAACTCGCCCACAAATGAAGAGCCCGTCCTGGTGGTGGCCAAAAGGAGGATCTGTTTCCTGGTGCTTGTCGATACATCTTGGTGATGGCTGTAGTTCTCTAGACGCCGCTTCATGAGAGTGAAAGCAGAGTTCATCTTGCTGCGTGTGGTTAAAGATGCATTGTGCTTCAGCAACATGTTGAAGGCACTGGGCTGTAGAACAGACTGTGGGGTCTGCTGTGAGGTGAGCTTATCGGACACCCTGAAAAAAAATGACAGGGATCAGAGTTAAAAGATGGGAGCTAGAGATGGTAGTGTTAACCCTATAACACCAAATGTATCATGTTTCATGCATGAGTTTTGAAGCCCTCTATATGATCAGTGTGATATTTTTTTTTTGCTTGAAAAATATGATGTATACGATTACATACATGCAATACATGAATAATGCACCAGGGGGGAGGAATTTGTTCACCAGAGGCCTTTCCAGTGACACTACAAGACTGTCATTAATGAGGAAGGAGGCAGAACTTTGACAATTTTGAAGAGGAATTATAAATTTGTTAGACATGTTTGTGTTGTGTTTTTGTTTGTTCAAAAATAATAGTATTTGAGCATTGAGGCCTGATGTATCAAATATGATACGGAATTGTACAGAGGGTTGAGAAGATAATGAGATAAGATATACTTTATTAGTATATTAATAGATAAATAGAAATGTAAAATATAATCAAGTTACACATAAAATGAATAGTTTTTCACCTAATGGAGTAAAAAAGAAAAACACAGTTTGATGACGTAGCAAGCAGTGTGTTGTTTTCATCACTATCACTGCTGAAAATGTCCACATGATGTCATTTTATTGTAAACAAATTGCCAGTAACATTTAGGTCAATGAAGGCGGAATGATACCAAACCATTATAATGAATAAAATGGTAAAGTTCTCTGAATTTTAACATTACAGGAAATAAAATGTAAAATTAAATGTAAAAATCAACACGATGAAGTAAAAACATATTCTTTCCTTCATAAGTATGCTGCAGTAAAACTACTCGGGGAAACAATAATTTCGTGAAAGCATTATATAAGTTAATGTAACAGTAAATGAAATGTGTTACCCACCGCTGGACATCATTATCTGGCTTTCATTTGCAGAAAAAAAGGCTTTTGTCACATAACATTTTAAAGCTCTAAAGAGTTCCACAAACCTGCTAGAAAATCAAAAGCGCTCCATTGATCACTGAAATGGGCTTACCTTGAGATAATGTTGTTTTCCTTCTCAATGATAACAAGTGCCACAAAAACGACGATGGATATTGTGTATTTGATCCTCATTCTCGGATGTAGCTGTGTCTGGATATGCTTTTACAGACTGCTTCTTAATGGGTTCTGCCAATCTTGTGGGTCTCCGGTTGCCTTCTTAAAGATCCTTCCAGTTATTTGTATTCCCCACTGCTGGCCGAGCTCCGTCCTGTAAATGAAATGAGCATCAGCCTGTCAGTTACACGTTTTGCAACTTTGGATCACGGATGTAAGAAACTACTTGGTCTCAATTTTGAAATGGGGAACTTAATGTTTTTTTTTTGTGTTCGCTTGTGTAAAACTGAATTGCGATGCTTAGTCATTCACATTTAACTGTGTGTATGACAGCGAAGAAACGCAAAGCACCGTCTCATGCTTCCTCCGTTTGTGACATTTCACGACAATACTGTACTTATGCGAGAGTAAATGGAGACAGTGGAATATAGTCAGAGACAAAAATATCATATCTGAAGCGGGTAAGAATAGAAAGTTGCTGAGTGTGTTCTGGAATCTAATCCAGTCCTTCCCACGAGGAAGTCCTTGTTATCTTTAAGTGCACCAGTGCGTTTCAGGAACATGCCCACCCACCATGTGAAGTTGAAGTCTGGTACAAAGTGAGAAGCAGTGTTTATGAGTCTGTCTTTGGAGAAGTTTTTTTTTTTCCCCTTCAAAGGCAGACTCTAATGTAAGCTTACAAATGTACTACAGTAAGCCTACAAATGTCATTTGAGTGACAAACTGCACCCAAGCAGAAATTCGTTGCTAAGATGCAACTCTTTCGCTGAGTGATAATTCTTACATCCCACTCCTGCAGACTGTGATCCACGCTGCCAGCTGCTCCTCTATCAACACTGGGAGGAGATCTGCTCAACACTAAGGTGGGCTTCTGGTGCTGTGGACAACCTGGTGATGGGATAATGGTCTCCTGCTTTCCTCGTGTCCACCGGTGGAATGTAACGACGCAGTTAGCTCAAGTGCTACTACTGAGATACTAGTACTTTCATTTGAGTATTTTGGTTTTAACAGCTTTAGTTACTCTTCAGATTACAGTTTTCCATGGCCTTCCTGCTCATTGAAAGTCACATAGTTCCAGATGTGTTGATTTTCAAGGGATTCACTGAAGAATAGATTGGCACAAATATGAAAACATACCTGTTTTTTTCTGAGCTCGTGATATAATTATGTTTATTAACTTTCTTTATTGGAAGTGATTTCACAGGCAACAACATGTCAGTGCAATGTGATAGAAATGCATTGGCACCACTACACTTTTCAAAACACCCAAGGATAAAAAGAATACACAATAAAAACACAGGATGTAAACATAAAACAAGCAAATAATTAAAAGTCAAAGTGAATAAGCTAATTGGAACAGATAAGTTTTGAGTCTGGATTTAAAGAGGGGTAATTGTTATGGACTCTAAATTAATTCACTATCTTGTCAATTTCTCAGAGCCAGGGGTGCGAGATTTAAACACTCACTTGTGCTACCATAAAAACGGAAGCAAAACTTAACATTGTTTCAAACTTCTATACCTGTCATGTACATTTTCAGAACTTAAACCTGAATCTACTGTATCCACTGGCCCCGCCACTGCTCTATGAGCCCCCCACAAACACTAGGCCCCATGAATTTGTCATGTTAGGCGTGCTTATCCGGCCCCCAGTTGAAAGGACTTCCATTCTTTCATTTTTCTTTTTATCCCTCCCACAATCCCACGCTACCTGAAAAAAGACAATTCTTAATGTAAATCCAATACTGACATGTGATCAGTATGTGGTTTTCACTAGCCACTAGGAGTTTTTAATGTAACTGTCCTAAATTAAGACCTTAACTGTGGTTAAAATTGATAGTCAGTCCTTAAATCTAATCTCAAAGGTCTTAAATAATTGCGCAGACACTAAATGACGTTGCTATATTTGCTTTGTAAAGCTTCATAAACAATTTGACAAATGTGTAATTAGTGTTGATCTCTTATCATAACAGACAACAATGAGTGGAGTCTTCAACAATTGTTCAGTGATGGAGGGGTTCAGGTATGATCTTTATCAGGTATCAGGTATGATCTTTATGTACCTGTCTACTCTACCTGATCCCGTGTGAAAGCACAAAAAAAAAAAAAACTACTAATCCCAGTTGGCTGTTACCCCTATTGTTCTGTATATTTCCTGTACACCTTATACCTGCAAGTGCTATATACTATGTTTATGTCCTCTATTGTAAGTTGCTTTGGATAAAATGTAATGTAACAGGGTTAGATCTTAACTTTTTTCTGCACTAGCCACCCGGGCTAATAGCATGCAAAATGTACTAGCCCGCAGAATGTTGCACTAGCCTGTTACTTGAAGCCCATCTCCTGTGACAATTTTAGAAGTTTCAATACTAAAGTTAAAACAATTATCAATTTGAAAAAAACAATGCTCCCACTTTCAAGTTTGGCGTAATGAAACCATTATTTTATTGATTCATTATGGTTCTCATACATGACCTTTGTGTTTAAATTAGTGATGGTAAAAGTTTGACTTTAACGTATAACACAGGTAGCCATTACTTACAGGTAACTTAAGTAGACTAGTTGTAACATCAGAAAATGGACAAGAACTGAAATAATTTAATAGTCTTAAACTAGAAAAAACACGACAAATTCTTATAAACAGACTAGAATTAACATCATACACTTTTTGCGAATGGACTAGAATAGAAGGTGACAAATTCTTATGCAAGTTCATACAAAAATAAATATTCCTCAATGGTGCTGCAAACATGAAAAACCTATAACACATATATCATAATGTTGCACGGTAATAATGTCAAGGTAACAATCCCAACTGAGATCTAATGGTAAAAAGTTTTGCACTAGCCAACACGGGCTAGTAGCAGAGATTTTGCGGTAGCCCATGGATATCTGCACTAGCCACAGGCTAGCGGGCTAGTGTTAAAATCTAACCCTGTGTAATGTAATATCAGCTTGAACATCAATAACACAAACATTAGTCATGAACAAATGGAAATGTACGTTAGCTGGATTGAAGCGTTAGGACTAGTTTAAGAATAACTGGGAAGCATGTTTATGTAAATGTAAGGTCTGAAATTAGAAAAAAAAAGATCAAACCTGCACATACCCTCTATAATATGATGCATTAATCTCATTCTTTTGCATCAGCAGTAAAATACAGCATCGATAGTACCACAGCAGTAAAGATGAGCTAGGAAATGCCCCGTCACTTAACTTAAACTATAAGGGAAAACTAACTGTTTAGAACTAGCACGAGGTTGTATGGATATTGAGGGGGAGAACCTGTTTGTCAAGGAGCCGTAAATTGTGGAGGTGGAGACCCTCTAGGTTAATAAGTAGTTCTTTGTGCAGGAGGCAGACAGACAGACAGACACAACACAACAGGGAGTGTTGGATTTCTTAAAAGATTAATTTCACTTGTGAGATAATATCAGGTTGGCTTAAATCCCACAGTAATTGTCAGGCTTCATACCATCTCATCAACTTGTAAAACTGTCCAATAAATGAAACAACCTCCACTCTGAAGAAGGCATTATTTTCATGTGTGTGCCCGTAAAAGCGTTCAAGTTGATGTATTTGCAAAAATTGCGTATATGAAAAGTATTCCTGATTCATTCCGCAGCAGACGTCTGGGTGTGTGAAAATGTTTCTTCTATCGCACAGGTGTCAAACATGCGGCCCGGGGGCCCAATCCGGCCCCTGGGATGAATTTGCAAAATGCATAGTTCCATATTGAGACCAATTCAATGTCATAATAACCTATAAATACTCAAATCCAAATTTTAGTTTTTGTAAATGTAAATATTTTCATGTATTTAGACTAAAACAATATATAATTTTGAAAAAAAAAAAAAAATATATATATATATATATATAAAATCAAAAGAAGTATGTGCAATTTTAATAATATTCCACCTGTTACTAAATATTTTATGTATCTTTCGATCCAATGTGAAATGTAAGTTATAATGTACGTGTGGAAATGATAAAACTAAATTGTAATAGTGAATATAGTGTTGATATCACATTGTTTGGAAGGGTTATTTGTAGATTTAAACATTTTCATCTTGTCATTTTACATTTTTCACAAGAGAAGTTTAGAGTTGTCTTTATTTATATATTATTCTGTCATTATTTTCCTGTTCTGGCCCTCCACACATCAGATATAGCTGAATGTGGCCCCTGAACTAAAATGACTTTGACACCTCCTGTTCTATCAGATCCTTCAGGTGCTACAAACGGACTCCTGTCTGCGATTTCTTCTGCATCACCATTAAACCAACGCAGGTCTAGCCTCGGGGCAAACATATTAGAGAACTGCTGCTATTAATCAGCAGAGCCGGAAGCAGCAGGCCGTACGGTTTTACTCACTACAGCAAAGCGCTCATGTGTTTCACACGAAACATGCACCCGGTAGCATGTGAAGTCTGATACATGACCGTCATTTTCGGAATCCTAATGAGCCCGAATCCCTGCGCGTTTCTGTTCAAACACATCTGCAGGTCTAGTTCTCACATCCTGTTGCGACCTCTGTCCCGGGCCAGTTCTGAGCACAGGAGCCAGAACAAATGACTGCAGTCCAAACACAGGGAAAGGTTGGACTGTGCCTGTGAAATTCTCCGAGAGGGAATGGGAAGTTTACAGCTCCTGCAGAGCTCTGTTGACGTGGAACGGCGTGTAATGAAAAGGTGAACGGCCTGTGTACTGAGACACGTTTTCACCGAAAGGAAAAATCGGCTCCGTCTTGCACCACCCTGCCGCATGCCACAACCACAAAGGTCTCTTTACACAGGAGGGACTCGAAAAAAACCCTTTTTTGGGCTGAGACGGTAGAATATAAACTCCCAGGTCATGCACACGTCACAGGGTCAGTGACTAAGTTCCTGGATGTTACAAGTCAAGTTGATGTGGTCCGACGGTGGGCTTCACCTCTCATTTTACACTGAGCAAATACTGCTGCTATTTTACACAATAAAAGAACAGGACTGACTTCATCTATAATTACCTCCGCCAAGGAGGTTATGTTTTTGCCTGGGTTTATTTGTTTGTTTGTTTGTTTGCAACGTAACTCGAAAACTTATGGACAGATTTTGATGAAATTTTCAGGATTTGTTGGCAATGGCAAAAGGAAGAAACGATTAACTTTTGGGCGTGATCCGGAAGAAATCCTGGATTCTGGATCATTTTGAAATTTTCGTTAACATTGGGGTCAAAGGGGCCAAAAATTTAGTTTCTCAGTATCTTGGTTAATTATTGACCAAACCTAATGAAATTTTCAGGAAATGTTCGCT
>JAPSES010000109.1:6747844-6764721 GCA_029822895.1 Maxillicosta whitleyi | reverse complement strand
GTACTTGTAGGACCACAGGAAAGTGGTGTCCCCATATCATATGTAAGGAACTGGTGATCCCCATTATGTTAGGTTTAAAAGACTCTCTGTGTGTGTGTGTGTGTGTGTGTGTGTGTGTGTGTGTGTTCGTGTTGTACTGTACGTTTCTGCAAACCATGGACACTTACAATCCACCACAGATATTTTTCATACCAGTATGTTGTATTTCTATGTTAATTCTCAATAGGTTTTTGGGTTTAATTCGGTAAAACTTGTTTAGTTATGGTTAAGAAAACACTGAGGTTTGTTTGTAATATTCTAAGTACAACATCTGAGTCACAGGATGTACTCTGTTGGAATAATCTGACCATCAGGTGACTGTGTCAGTCAGCATTCCCCACCCGTCTGTTAGCTGCTTATTATCGTTTCCACAGACCCCTCCCCGCTGTGTGGGAGTAACAACCCCACAGCTGCAAATACACACGGGAAATGACATGTTTAGACAAACACACATCAATTCATGCACAATTTTTAGTGGAGATGAATTCATTTTAATTCCAAAGCTCAGTCCCTTATGTGCCAATTGTATTTATGGTGAATTTTCTTTGATATGAACAATAGTTATAGGTAGAAACAACAGTAAAAACTTAAGTATGAGCAGAGCAACATTAAAATAAAAAAAAATAAAAATACATGCACTCTGACACAGATGTGGAAACAGTCAAACAGTGAAAATGAATAGAATTAAAAATAACTAATACAAAAACAATTGAACAACAAGAGCTTAATGACAACTCAGTGTTCACAGGTTTGTCTTATTATCAAAACAGAGAAGATGATATGAGATGAAATAAGATGAAATAAGATGAAATAAGATGAGATGAGATAAGATAAGATGAGATGAGATAACATGAGATGAGATAAAATAAGACACCCACCATATTTGTTCTATATTCTACTAAAAAACAGCTCACTCTTCCTTCACATTCCAGGTGTGGACATTGAATTCTATCCAAAAGGGAAGATATGATCTGGTCTTTGAATAAACAAAGAATAAATTACAGAGCACAATATTCTAATAAATCACAATAATTGGTAAACTGTACTGGGTGGGGGTGGGATCGTACATGTGTTAAAGCCTGTAAACATGGATGAAAGCTCAGTTTTACCGTAGGTCCGTGTATGTGGAAATGCTGGTGTTGTACGTGTCCGTGTTTGCAGAAATGCGCCGTAGTGAAACTTTGTGTTGACTGGATGTTGGTAGACGTGTTGTTTGGGCCTCGTCTGTCAGTGCTTTGCTCGTTCATCCATCTGACGCCTGCCGCCTGCCCCCCCTCCCCCTTGGACTGGAGTAAAACCCTTTCATTTGTGCTCTTTTACAGACCCATCTCAACGGGCCCATGGCGGCCTTTTTATTCAGAACTAGGGACAGTCCCATGAAAGCTCTAGGTATGGTCATCGGTATCATTAGCGTACTCGTAGGCGTGACTGTCATGATCTCTACCGCTATATACATGCGCAACTCTAAGTCAAACAGGATCATGCCGGTGCGTCGCATCATAAAGAAGCGACCGAGGGACCACCACCAGCCAACGCCGCCGCCCTGGATCGACAAAATGCCCGTCTTCAAGTTCAACAACCCCGCTGCTAAGTTTGCAGTCAGCGACCCAGAAGGTGGCGCCCAAGAGGACAGCGGCAGCTCCACCTCCAGGCCCAAGCCCCCACCCCCCAGCGCCCCCTGTCTGCCACCTCCGCCCCCTTCCAACACCCGGCCCAGCGAGAGGCCCAGGGCAGTCCCAACAATATCAGGGGCCCTGGCCTCCAAAGGGTCCAAGAAGGCCAAATCTGGACGTCGCAAAGAAGGGAACATCAGCTCGGCTTTAGTGTCCGAGCTGAAAATGAGGCTGGAGCAGAAAATAATCGAAAGCAACAAAGGAGGGTATTATTAATGCAAAGAAGAACTTCGGTGACAGATGTTCTACCTTTAGCTACTCAGTTAAAATGGTGGGTTTTCCCTACGTTTAGTACACGTGTTAAGAACAGGGCCGGGAGGTTATGGCCAAAAGAAAAAAGTGGATTTTTTTTCTTTATTTTTTCTCGCAGGGATGATTCATGGTCTTAAAAAGTAACAAAGAGAAGATGTCTGAAAATCCTTGCCATTAGTTGATGCAACTTTTGCATAGGATTAGAGTTTAAGTAGAGGGATTCTAAGGTCCGATGCTTCATTAGAAAGGGAACATCGTCTGGATTCTGCGTTTTTGGAATGTGGCAGATGAAAGTTTGCTCAAATCTAACCCTAAAGAAAAACCACCAAATTAAAAGTATGTGTAAGGTCAACAAATAGCACCGAAAATGCACTTTCAACGGGGGTTATTTATTGAGAATTAAATCGCTTCTGTGTTAATTGGTTGAGAAAGACTTTCATGATGAATTGATTCTAATAATAATACAGGTAGTCCTTGGGTTATGATGTACCCGACTTACGTTATTTTGACTTTATGACGCCGGAATCTCGTCCGCCATTACTGCGCAAACTTACTGTATACTGTACGTACAAGAAGTACAGTAAGGTTCTAGCTAGGATTTTATTTTAGAGTAGGGATGGTGATTGAGCGAAGTGACCAGGGGTGGGGGTTGAACCCGAGCTGCCGCCGTTGTTTTAAGCGTAAAAGAACGTCACCATATGTCTGTGGCCTGACGTCAGCAGGACCCTGCGTTTCATCTTGGAAAACAATTACAGTCGAAATACTGATACGCTGTACTGAAATTTAGCATATCGGGAGAAAATTTAGCGTATCGGGAGAAAATTTAACGTATCGGGTCAAAATTTTAGCATCGGGGGCTGATGCACTAAATCGCCCTAGCTAGAACCCTGTACAGTATCTTATTTTTTTTTACTTTATTTTATTAATATGAAGTATAATACATGTATTTGGGTAGTTATTTAGAGATTTAGGGGGTATTAAAGGGTTAATTCCAACTTACGCAGAAATTCAGGTTACGTCAAGAGCGGAACGCAACTCGTTCGTAACCCGAGGACTACCTGTACCTGGTTGCTTTTTTAAAAATTTTTATTTATTTTTATTTATTTCTTGTTGAGCAAGAAATCAAGCACAAATTTCTGGGGGTTTTTTTGTTGTTGTTTTTTTCACTTCATTAAAAAGATGAATTTGGACGCACTGCCTGGGCCTAGATAACACTTTAAGGATGATCAAAAAAGGGGCAGGTGCACGTTTATGTCTAATTTCTACGAGTCGAAGGTGTTTAACCTATAACCTGAGCTGACTTTAGGTAATGAAAGGCTCAGTGTAGATCATTCACCACACTGCCATCTTGAGGAGGATTTCATCCTAACAACAGTAAGACCCCGGGAGAGGATTACCGAGACTTACCGTGAATACATGTGTTGTATAACTTCCTGAAAAGCATCATATTCCGTAACGCGTAACTTGGATTTCACCCATTTTAGTAAATCCTAAAAAAAATTTTAAAAAATCTTCTTGCTCGCTTGAGCATGCAGCTGAACGACACGGTCATGGGAAACTTCTCCGCTTATTCTGAAGTGCTTAACGGACCCGTGTTATCGTATTTTTACTGTGTTTCATGAGCCACTCCGAAGCTGAGAAGTCGCTCTTTTGTACGATTACAATGTGCCACTGTAGGTTTCCACGGTAACACGAGCTAATGGAGTCGCTTGTATTTATTTGAGTGTACGTTATTCTAGAAAGGTGCTTTTCTATTAAAAAAACAAAACAAAACATGGGTCCATTTTCACTGTACAGCGTTGTATTATTTTATTATTATGAACATAAATACAGTATATCACAGATTATGGACAACACAAGTTATAGCTGTAAAAAAAAAAAAAAATGCTAACGCTAGCTGGTAAAAGTTAGTCATATTTCCGAACTTGTCAAGCTCAGATTATTTTGTACATAACATTCTCACACATTTCCTTTAAAGACATAAATAATTATATATAGAGAGTCTGTGTCAAACATGTAGGATCTGTGCATAAAACTGCTCACTGCCTTCACATGCGGGCAAACTAAATTAAAGTCATTTTCTTGCCGTAATAATAAATATCTTGTACCTGACTATATCTTAACTGAAATAAGTTGAGGTAAACTATATATCTTAACTATAAATTACACTTGCCTGGTTCTTCAAAGTAACATATTTGTACTGTCTTTGTACTGTCTTGATTTTGAATAAATATTTGAAAATAATTTGGGTTTTTGCTCATTTTTGTGATTATTTTTCTTCTTTTTTTTTTTTTACAAAATAAATGTGTTTTTGTTTGTTTTGCAACTGCATCATAAGATCTACTCCAAAAGCAAATTAGTAAAGTGGGTATAAACCAAGTGAGAAAAGCTGTAAATTAAAAAAAAATAAAAATAAATAGTAAAGTGGATCTTAAAGCTTATTTGATTTAAGATCCTTATGTTAATAAGGTTTAGTATGAGTAAAAAAAAAAGGAACAGAGGTAAAAAAAAAAAAAGATGTTTAATACATCATTTGGAAGAATGTCTGCATTAATCCAGTGTAGTTTTAATAAAAAAAATGTTACGTTTTGTTCAGACTGAACAAATTTTAAGCTAAAAGTGATCATTTTTTTCTGTATTCCAGTTGTATTTCCTCTGAAACGGTACATTTAATTATGATTAAGACACTTGTACATGAATCTCATAGTGTTACCTGTCTTTTGAACCCACATTTATGTGTAAAAATTTAAAAAACAAACAAAAACAAAACACTGTTTATTAATGATACAACAGTACTTAAGGAGGTTAAGGCTGAACACATTAAATTACATTATGGAATACTGCTGTATTCATGTGTATATTACATTTTACACTGTCCATCCTGTTAAACTACACATAAATAATTTAACCCTTTCACACATTAAATATGAGAACCTTAATCAAGTTTTTTTTTTTTTTTCTTTTTCCGGAGTGTTTTTATTCCTCTTTGAAATCAAAATTTTTAAAAAATTGAAAAAAAAAAAAATGTGATTGATTTTTAAAGAACCTATTTACAATTCCAAAAACCATGTCTTTAACATTAAAAGCAAAGAAACGTGTAACTAACAGTGTCAGACAAATGGGTAAAAAAAATTTACAATATTACCTCCTGAGATTTATTATAATACAAATATAAAACTACAGTACATGGAAATTCTAAAATACAAATAAGTTTTGCGGTAAAAGTGCAGCCATTACCAAAGCCATTATTTTCTTAACATTTATCTTTTTAAATGTAATAAATAAATAAAATAAATAAATAAAACTACAATTTATTTTTTCTAATTTAATAAATAAAAATAAATAAATAAAACTAAAATAAAAATATTAAAAAATATTTATAAAATTAAAAAAATAAATAACTAAAAATAAAATTTAAAAAAATGTAAATTAAAATAATAATAAAATGAAAGATTAATAAATAAAACTAAAATTAAACATATTCTACCACCAAGTTACAGGAAAAAACACTATTCTACTGCCTACACTGGTTGAAAATGTATGTATTATGTAAAACTATATCATTTTATTTGACTGCAGTAGTTTCACATGAGCTGTCTGCCTCTACAGACGGTGTGTTCTTGGATCTGTCATTAAATGGAAATATCATGTCCTGCCGACATGGATTCAGTTGGAAAATGACTTTAATCTGCTTACCAGTGCATGTATAAATGCACGGGAAAACACCGGTTATGTAACAAATCCTCTTGAGTGTTAGAGCTAAAAAATGAGAGGACGTCTCAGCGGTCGTCTTTGACTCGTCTTTAATCCACGTCATACGTCATTTCATAACAATACAAGACAATGAACCTGTAGAAAGAAACAACAATAATAATAATAATAATAAAAAACACATTTTATACAACAGAGGATTATTTTTTTCCCCCATCATCTAAACCAGATTTCTTATTTTACTTTCATAACACAAAATCCACTCAGTTACAATAAAAGAAATATGAACATTATGTACAATTCACTATTTACACTTGTATCTTAAAAGTGCTTATTCCTGTTTTTAATATAAAACATTAAGAAAAAAGTGACACAAAGAAATGTCAAGTGCATTTAGAGCTGCAGCTACATGCACGTTACTGGTGAAAGGTTTCAGAATAGCCTGAATTTTCTCCTTTAAAACATTGTATTTATTTATTTATTTATTTTCCAGTGAATCGCCTTGAACAGTAGAGATCAACTGCAGGTTAACGAACAGATGTTCTGCAGCAACAGAAGGAAATTAAGCCTCGAAAGCAGATTTTTAACAACCACAAAAGTTTCTGTTCATTTATAGATGCACTCTGAAAGTGTTTCTAAACCGTGCGAAAGGATATAATTAACAAACCGGTTGATCTACACTGTTATGTGAGGAGTGTAAATTACAAGAAAAAGCAGGAAAATGCAAGTTATCGCAAACATTTCACCAGTAATGTTTGTGTCAATCTGTCCACAACCAAAAAAAAAAAGCATTTAAATGTATAAAACTTAGATCCTTCTATCAACGGAAACGTAAAATAATATTTGACATAACACTAGATATTTTAGACGCATAAAAACATGTTCTGGAATAAAAACCCAAATAATTGACCATTTTAGATGATTACGCTAAAACGAACATGGCCACGAACACCTGAAAAAGGGATAAAATAGGTGTTTTATAGTGAAATTCACTAATTTATGCTCTTATTTTGAAGGTTTTGGACACATTTACTTCAAAACTCAGGAAGCAGCAGAGAGAGAGAGAGATGCAGAAAAACCCAAAACATGGAGCTGAAGTTAAAATTCATCTGATAATGGAGTCAAACTCACACCGCTTTGGTACTGAAATTAAAAATCAGGACATTATATTATTATTTATTTTTCATTATATATGTGTACGTAAAGCTTCAGGATTTACAAAGAAAATGGAAAATAAATGAATGTCACTTCCATTCCAAATCAGAAATATAATTTCACAAACAAAGAGCAATATTAAAAGTCATTTTAATTATTTGACATTTTGTAGAGTTCGTTTTGTTGCCAGGCACCTAGCAAATAAAATGACTTTTAACCCTATAAAACCGAACGTATCATATTTGATACATTAGTTTTGAAGTGATCACTGTGATTTTTTTCCCCTTGAATAACCTGATGTATACAATTAGACACGTGCAATACACAGATAATCCACCAGGGGGAGGAATTCATTCACCAGAGGCTTTTCCAGTGACACTACAAGATGAAATTAACGAGGAAGGAGGTAGAACTTCAACAGTTTTGAAAAGGAATTATCAATTTGTAAGACATGTTTGTGTTATATTGTGTTTTTGTTTGTTCAAAAATAATAATATTTGAGCATTAAGACCCGATGTGTCAAATATGATACTAACTTGAAACTAATACATAGAAATTGATCTTTGAAAAAAAAAAAAAAAAGAACCAATAAAAGGCTCCAGTTTCAAAGAACTGGAATTTTCTGTCAGTGATTTAATGGTTCAGGTTTTACAGGGTTAAATAATCTATACTAAATGCCGTCTATTTTTGGTCTGTATATGTAACAGAAGGATCGAAACATCTACAAATTGACACCTTCCTAAAATAATTGCTTAATTGCTTTCTTTTTTTTGCCCAAATCATCAAATATTCAATTTCTGGTTAAGTTTTTTTCTTTTTTATTACTTAAAAATCTAAAAAAAAAAAATTCATCTCTTATCTTAGGAAGGTGACAATGTGTAAATACTTTTTAAGTTTGCTTGTTGGACAGGAGTTTATAAAAATAAACTATAAACACAGAAAATAAATTCTTCCTATAATAAGGAGGAAAGGCATCTCCAGTTTAAGCTCGGGATTAATCTGAGTATTTACAAAAACAGCTGTACATGTTCCTTTTATTTACACTTATACACGTCTATGTACGCATTTACATTCAGTACAAATGAGCTGCGCTGCCTCCTTTACACTTATCGTCAGATTTCCGTCTCTTTTTGGGTTTTTCTTCGGAGTCCCTGCACAGGCCTTCATCGCTGGCGGCCTGGAGGCTGTCGAAGGTTCCCTGCCTCTCCGATCCCTGCAGGTTCTCCCCCTGCCGCCGGCGTTTCCTCCACAGCTCTGTGCAGCGTTCTACGCAGCTGAACCGGGCCTCGGTGGTGCAGGCGTACATACCGGCCGGAACCGCTAGCACCATCGCGCACACGATGACGATAATGTGGATGAGCCTCTCCCTTTGCTCTAGCTCACTGATGTCGCTTCCCGTCATGAACACGATGCACTGACCTTCCCGAGGCGGCTGGTTCTTCAGCGTCACGCACACCTCGTACTTGGTAACAGGAAGCAGGTCGCTGACTGAGTAGCTGTTGATGCCGGGGCCGATGTAGATCATTTCTTTCTTGGGGGAGTTGTATTTACCGAAGTGGATGGTGAACCAGGTTTCTGCAGGGTTGTCCGTCGCAGCGTACCACTCCAGGGTGATGCCGTAGACTGTCTGCTTGGCGATGCGGATGTCGATGTAGGGGTTCTCGTCGGACGACAGCATAGGGACAGGAGGAGGAAGAGGAGCTGAGGAATTGGAGGTGCTGATGTTTACGACGACACTCACAGAGGAGTTCCCGATGAAGTTGTTGGCCATGCAAGTGTAGAATCCTCGGTCTGCTAGATGGAGAGACGGAATCACCAGCTGAGAGGTGGAGGTCTCCTCGTCTATTTGAGTCTCTGTAGCTGCAAAGAAGCAAAAGGCAGATTAATATTAAACCTCTGGACTCTGAGATCTAAACAGTCCTGTAGCTACTTCATTGTAAGACACAGTGAGCAATATCAATCAGAAAGAAAACTTTGGTAAGTTTGATGCGTGCAGATGGCACAATGAATAGACTTTCATATGTAAAAGTACGTTTCTTTTGGCTTTTCCCTTCAGGGGTCGCCACAGCGAATCAGATTCACGTGTTGACTTGGCACAAGTTTTTACGTCGGATGCCCTTCCTGACACAACCCTCTGTATTTATCTGGGCTTGGGACCGACACAATGAGTCACTGCCCCCTTGTGGCTACAGGTATCGGTGTATATAGCATAAAGGGCCTTACCCAAGGTCCCACCTGAGGTTCAAACCAGTCATCTTCCGCACCAAAGCCAGTGGTGTGTACAGATATAATAATGAAGCATAAAACTGTGATGCATTGATCAGAGTAGGTGGAGATCATAGAGAAGTCCACACCAGGAGATTGCCAACCTGATTTTCCAACTCACAAAACCTCAAGATTGTCAAATGGAGAAGTTCTTGGCTTGGCACTCCATTCTAATATTCTGGTTTTCCCTCAGTAGTTTGTGTACCACCACTGTGAAGTGTCAAATCTGGCATTTTTGTCCATAATACCCCTGGGTTTCTTCTTTTCTAACCAGACATGAGTGAAGCTGAAGAGAAGCTACTGCTAACCGGGGGAACTTAAAGAAATCTATAAACAAGTTGTGTTAAGCTAAATGTTAACACATTTGCTAAACTTAGCTTAAACACATTAGCAGACTTACAGGCAATGCAATTACTGCTAATAGTAAAGTTGGATTTGTTGTCTGTAACATTCAGTCATAGCCTACATCCTTCTATGAGCCCTGATATTAACAGCAGAGCAACAGTTTATAAAAAAGTCCGTTAGAACATCATGGAACAGTCCAGATAAAGCAAATGTATTACAGAATTATGTGCTTAAAGACATACTGTTTGTAGAGAAAAGTTGGCATTTTTTGAACAGGAATCAATTGGACTCATTATCTGTCTTTAGTTAGCATCGATGCTTTATACCTAGTAGTTGTTGGTCTCAGGCTTTGTTTGTACGACCACGACAGCAACCATCTTTGTATATCAGAAGGACCTCTGTTTTGGACCCACAACCAGAGATGTTGTCATGTTTTATCTGTGTTACTCATGTTTCATTTGGCCAATTACAGTGTTTACCCATCGTCAGCTATGTTTACATCTAGGACAGATGTTGTATCTATTGTTGTTCATTCTTTTTACACCCTGCCTCACACTCTAAGTTCAAGTCTTACCACACTAAGTGCACTCGCAGCAATAGCAGTTTAATGGATGGTAGTATAAAAACTATCTTACCGGTAAATCCTCTTATAATCTTCAGACTGTATATCCACTGAATGGTCGGACTTGGCCTGGCCTTGACTAAGCATCTGAGTGTTGCATTTGCTCCGAGGGGTAAAGTGATGTTTGTCTCTGGGGAAGAGGCCACTGGCTTCATGCACGTTTTTAACAGGATCTCGTGGAAAAATTTCCCAGCTTTAGAGGCGGGGCCAGAACACATCAAATAGGAGTTCATGAGTATGATGGGAGGGCTGACCGCTCGGATGAACTCTACAAAGCCTTTGAGGCGGCAGTCGCACATCCAGGGGTTGTCATGGAGAGCCAGAACCACGTTGGTCACCAGGCCTTCTTTTGCCCATGCTTTGTCATTTGCCCGGTAAAGCGGCCAGTTAATAAAGACATCTTTTGATATAACACTTAGCTGATTGAAGGATACATCTAAATAGGTCAGTCCTGGTAGGTGTCTCAAAGCGTGTTCTGGCAAGACGTCCAGTAGATTGTGTTTCAAGTCTAAAATCTTGAGTTTCGGTGTGTCTTGAAAAGCTGTCCACGGGACTGAAGTCAGCTTGTTTCCTTGGAGCCTCAGCTCGGTCAGGTTGGCCAACCCCTCCAGGCTTTTAATGTGCATCAAAGTGATCTCATTGAAATTCAACCAGAGGAACTCCAAGGCACTAACTTTAGAGAAAGATGCACGGGGTAGCTCGGTCAGGTGACAGTTTTCAATGCGGATTTTGGTGAAATCATGTGGGATGTCGTCTGGGATTTGTCTCATGGTGGTTTCCATACATAGTAAAGACCTAAAACAGTCCAAGAAGTGAACAAAAAAGACATTACTTACCTAGAAAGCTGGTAAAACCAAACATTTCTACTATGATTTGGACATTTACAAACAGTTCGATTAGTAAGTTACAGCACTAAAATGGCATTAAAAGTGTTGTATAGCTAGCTTTAATTCAGGTTTTAGAGCTGACTTACTTTCCCAGATTATCATCTGTGCAGGTGCAGCCGGTCAGACACGTTGATGATCCAAGAGTGATGAGAGAAAACACCAAAGCAGTGTGTAATGTGACACAAAAGGCGTCCATATTCCTGAAGGTGCATGTGAAATAGGCCTGTGAGGGCAGGACATGGCCATGGGCTGCGTGAAACAAAGCCTATTACCTTAATCTTCATTGACGTAACACTTAAGACACACAGTGACACACAGGAAAGGTGTATTTTTAGCAATGTGCCACTTTGTCAGATTCGCTAAAATGCCATGAAAACTCCTCCTTTTGTCAAATATAACACTTTGTTTTTCTTTTGTTGTTGTTGTTGTTGTGCTGTAGGTCTGTTTTCAATTCTGACCCCAAAAAGCATTGCACCAGTCTAATTTAATTTATTTGTTCCCGACAAAGCAGCAGCACTGACATGACAGGAGGCCCATCTGTATTAAGTGGGCCGGAGCCCATCGAGCTTAGCGGCCGCTGAGGGTGGGGAGGTGAGGGGGGGGGGGTGAACACAGAGAGACAGATGTCTGGATAGGACTGTAATCTGACCTCAATAATCTGAACACTGTTTGTCTCTCAGGTTGTGAAAGGCCGAATGACTTTGTAGTGCAAGTGAAAACAAACACAGACGCCATCTTATCATCTGATTTTTACTTATATACTTTAGTTTATCGATACTAACAAAGTACTCGGTTTTTCATTTTTATGACTGGGACAAAAATCTCTTTCTAATGGCAAAGTTTTCTGGACTTGCCAAATGTTGTTTGACCGTTTTTTTCTAAACAATCTGAGAATTTCTTTTTCTATTTCTTGCTACGTGCTTCACTTTTTCCGCTATTTTACTAAAAGCGTGTTAAACCACCACTGTTTTCATCCACATTAATTGAGTAGAAAGAAGGAGGTGGTGCTTCTTTTTAATCTTTTTTGGGCAAATCTATGTAATAAATGTGCAGATACACTGAATATACAACGGTAAATAAATGTGCATTCATGTATCTATTTTCACTTGTAAATACTGTACATTCCTCATGTTCTTTTTGATTTTTTTTTTTTACTTCTTGTCGTTTTTCTTCACTTTCACATCACGATCAATCAGTCAATCCACTTTGAGCTGTTATGTTTAAAACAAATGTGAATTTCTATACTTTACCCCCAAGAGCCCACAACAAGTACACAATAATGTACTTTTAGAGACTCAATCTCGCAAAATGTATTGTGAATTTCCATTAAAAAAAAATGTATCCCTCCCTTACTTGCATTATAATTTAGTCGGGGACACAATATTGGAATGTTAACACAGCTCGACACAAGCACAATCTGATGTTAGAATAGACAAACGCCAGTGATTTTTGTTATTTATTTGTTTGTTACAGTCATCAATAAGAAGCCTGCAGTCTATTTTAGATTCCAACTATAGTTTGGAGAAGCAGGTTTAAAGGCAAACGTTTTCCTAAAAATAAATAAATAAAGGATGGACTCGTTTGCCTAAATCACTGGTGTACAGTTTTGTTTGTATTTTCTAGTTCCCTGTTTTGTTGTGTTCAAGTACATTTCATGTGGGCGGTGTGTTTGGATAAATAAGATAAAATAAAAACAAAGCTGCTCTCCTCATTTCACTACTTTTAAGAGGGTGTGCAGTTCTGTCTAAGGCTAAAATTTGGGCAAAGGACACAAAAAGACCCATGTTTCCCCTTTACCCAAAGCAGGACAACCTAATATTTCCCCACAGAATATTGATTTTAAAGCGCACAATTGTATTAATTCCACAAATTCTTATCTGTAATGTACAAAAAAATAAACATGCACTATTTTAATATAAAAAATATTTATTTCCATACATTCATCTTACACTTAAACTCATGTCACAAATATATACATTATAAAATAAAATTAATTTTAGTGTTTTTTTTCCTGACCCAACAGTTTACCTGGCACATCAACATCATACTCTTATACAAAATATACTAGTGACTGCTGGTTCATTGTTTCTATAAATACATACTTCCACATATTGTGGAGAGATTGAGGAAAAAATACTGGGTTTTAGACAATGGAGGTTTAAATATACCTCTGCAAAACCGTTGAAAGTGCAAGACAGGTTAAAAAAAAAAGAGAGATATTTTTACACATTTACAACACAAGCAAATGAAATAATCTCTGTACATTTTGTATTTCCCTTTTTTTTTTTTTTTGCAGTTCACCAAATCGGTGGTTTTTATTCCCACAAGGCTGTAAAACAGTTTTGTTGCTGATAAAGCTACCAGTGTCTGTTGAAAAGAGGATGGTTTTTCACTACATCGTTCTCTGAGCACAGTGGTTTAGCTATTCACATCACAGGCCGTTAGAAAACAAAGTGCATCCTCTGGAGATCGAGGCATACATTTGGTTTTAGCAGAAGTATTCGTTCGGTGGCCCCTCAGTCCTGGCCGTGGCCTCGGAGTCGACACTGGACCGAGCCGAGAGCAGCCTGTTGGACTCATCGGGGTTTAGCCTCGTCAGATACTCGCCCTCCATTCCTTTGGTTTTAGCCCCGGGGCCGAGGGTCTCAAACGTGACGTAGGAGTCTTGAATGTCCTTGGGTTGCCTCCCCAGCAGCTTTTGGCAGCGTTTCTTTAGGGCACCGCAGCACACGATCAGTGTCAGCGGGACAGCGATCACACATGCCACCGTTATCACTACGACATTAATGAGCTTCTGAGTCCCACTGGCGCTGGCCGCCTCGTCCGTTGAGAAGATTACACACTGCTCCTTTTTTGGGATCAGGCCTTTGACGCAAACACAAGCAATGTACTTTGTCTTTGGCACGAGGCCGTCTATAGTGATCCGGTTCTTTCCTGCACCTACATTGATGCGTCGCATGTCTCTTTCACCAAATATGGCGTACAGGACGCTAAATTCTGTGGTGTTCGTGGCAGTGGGGGCTCGCCAGTTTAGCGAAACAGTATGGTCGGTATCACCGATCACTTTCACTGAACGCACAATCCTTTTTTCCGGCGCCTGCTGCAGTGACGAAGCATTAGCTGCCAAGTTGCTCAGAGCATCCCTCTCCACCTCCCCCTGCTTTGAGGAGTCGGAGGAGCTCCCCCGACCCTGAGAAACACCATCTGAGACGCTGTAGCTCTCGATCTCGTACTTCCCAGTGACTCCTTTACCATTGAGCCGTTCGATGATGGGCTGAGCGGCTGTTGTTGTAGGTGGAGGAACGTATCGGGCGATGAGTTTCTCCTGGTACGCTGCTCTTCCGATGCCACCAGGTTTCTTCCCTCTACCCCTCCTCGGCGTGCCGCCTGTTTCCTCAGACCGAAAGGAATCTGTGATCACCAAGGAGATGATGGCATCTGCAGTGCCCACAAAGTTTGTCGCTTTGCACACGTATTTCCCAGAATCCTGGTAGGAAACTGCAGGCACGCTCAGGATGGACCAAATGATGCCCTCCTTTGAGATCTCTTCCTGGACTGAAAGTAAACAAAAAAGGCCAAAGTTAAAAAGATTGAGACAAAAGGTATAATATAATCTGTTCCACGCAAATAGCTACTGTTCTAAACCAAGAAAAGCCGGAATAAGTTTGACAGAACTCACTGGTGCCGTTTATTTTCTTCCCATCAGCCCTGCTCCAAGACAACTCTGGGATTGGGACTCCGATTGTCCCGCAGCGCAACAGGACATTGTTTCCCAACGAACTCCGGACACGAGCTACAGCCGTGTGCACTCTGGGGCCCTGGCACCTCTGCAGCTCCGCTTCGGTAAAAAGGACCCCCGACAGGCTCTCTGGATCCGCACACTTCAGCCTGGTGTCGATTAAAGCCACAGAGGATGATGGAGACTTCTGGAACTGGACCAGGTCGTACAACCGGCAGTCGCACAGCCACGGGTTGTCATGAAGACCTGCGGAGTAAAACACATTAGCATCTCCTTTCACATGTTCAGCAGCAGCAAAGACTATCTGACACAGTTAAAAAAGGGCTTTAAAAGGGATGTGTTTTTGGAAAGTAGGGGTTAAATTATACAACAATGCCAAACTACATTTAATAATGTACAACCAAAAAGGTTTACAGTCTATATTTTAGGACTCCGTCTGTAAACACTCAACTGTATAAAGTTATCAAAAGTTTAAATTAAAAAAAAAAAAAAAAAAGCTTAAAGATCAAACTGATCCGACAAATTTTTTAGTCAAGCTACACTGGAAAAAATCTAAATCTTACCAAGTGTATTTTTCTAATTTGCACTTAAAATATCTCATCACACTTAAAATAAGACAAAAAAAACCTAAAGAATAACTTGTCAGTGAAATATAGCAACTTATTTTTAGACAATAGATCTGGAAAATCTTATTTCAACAAATCTTACTGAGATTATTTTCACTTGTTCTGTTGGCAGATTTTTATTAATATGTTTTGTTTTGTTTTGTTGCCTGATTCAAGCAAAAATACCTTGTTTTAATTTTTATAACTTGTTTTTAGAGGGGGCTTTTTTTCCCAGTGTACATTTTATAATTTAAGTTTGCACAATTTATTTGGTTCTTACCGGGATAAAATAAACTTAAATTTAGAAACGCTAGATAATTTATCTTGTTTTAAGAGTTAATTTTGTATATTAAGTGTTCACACATCTATAGACACGCTTATTTCTTAATTTAACAAAAATAATCTTGCTGCGTGGACCGATCATTAGACTTATTTTCAGTACATTTTCCCTCAGATTTAACATTTTTATCTCCACTCCTTTTTCTTCAGTGTGAAAACAGAGCAAACAGGAGGCGCGAAAGTCCAGTTTCCTCCCACACCGCTTACATTTTACTACAATAAAAGATTACGATTATTATTTTTCTCAGT
Organism: Maxillicosta whitleyi; assembly: GCA_029822895.1. Taxonomy (NCBI): domain Eukaryota; kingdom Metazoa; phylum Chordata; class Actinopteri; order Perciformes; family Neosebastidae; genus Maxillicosta; species Maxillicosta whitleyi. Next base: position 6,748,840 of record JAPSES010000109.1, on the reverse strand, counting down.
GATGTGAGAAAATCCTGTCCGCTGAAGCATTAAATACAGAAATACGTCATCATTCTGCCTCAGCCTGAGCTTATCCCTGCACTATTCCTGATGAATATACAGATTCTGTTGGGACTGTGAGATAAAATTGGACATGCTTGACACATTGCACACCAAAACTATAATTAGACTAATCCCCAATCCAGCTTTAAATCCTTATGTGTCAAAGACCCAGAAGTGGTTGTCATGCAAGGCAGCTTAAGAAAGAAAGAATACACTTGGGTATCTTAAAATGTCAACCTGATCCTCACCAAGAATTAGTTTAGACGAGTCGGCGTCCTGGGACGGCTTCACGCTCAGCCACATGGTGAGAACGTCAGCGGGGACGGTGTTCAGGTTGTTGCTGGATAAGTCTAGATAGGTGATATTTTTTATGTACACGGTGGCTTCGGATGGGATGGCGCTGATCCTGTTGTTGTGTAAATCCAGGAGCCTCAGGTTGGGCGTGTCCGTCAGGGACTGCCACGGGAAGGAGGTGAGGGCGTTTCCGTCCAACCTCAGCTCGTCCAGGTTGTAAAGCCCCCGAAAACTGTCCACGCTCAGGGTGTTGAGCGAGTTGAAAGACATCCACAGAAACTCCAGGCTGTTGAGGTAGTGAAAGTTGTCGGTTTGAATCCTCGTGATAGCTGTCTTCTCAATGCGAAGCTTGGAGGTATCAGAGGGGAAATTCGGAGGAACCACGGTGATTTCGGGATCGTTGCAAAGCACACTCCTGCGGAAAAATCACATTAAAACATGTAGAATAATTATTTTTCTAGGCTTTTATTTTTTCTTTTTGTGTGTAATTAATAGGGCTGGGAATATTAGCGCATTAATCACGATTAGATTAATGTAAATTGCGATCGCGAATATTTTTTTAAGAGGAGAGGAGCTGCATGTGGATGGTAGAAGTGCGGAAAATGCTGGCAAACTCTGCGATCTGCGATTAAAAAAATAGTCGCGATCAGAGTTTGCCAG
>JAPSES010000109.1:6706773-6727739 GCA_029822895.1 Maxillicosta whitleyi | reverse complement strand
GCTGGCATCTGATGAGGTCTTTAGGGAGAGGCCCAAATGTAATTCTCTACTGAACCAGGTTGGTGCTCAAAAACACATTTAGTTGAGCTTCCATGACCTGGTCCCATTACATTTTAGGATAAATAAGAAAAACCAAGTGGTCTCTTAAGTGCAATAAGCCCCCCCAACTGGAACAGATGTCTGTATATATAGCTACATGTTGTTTTTCACTAAGCTCTAACATGATCCATACTAGGACAAAATTTTTTACAAATGGACGCTTCCATGAAACTGGTCCTAAAAACAGGACAGGGGGCTAAAAACCCAAACTAAATGGAAACTAATGTTATGAAGCAAGTTTGGAAGGACTTTAGGTCTATTTTAAAAATGAATATATTACTAAGAGAAAACTATTTTTCACATAAAATAAATGTTCATATTTTTATACTATGCTTTGATACAAAAATCTGCATGTAACACATGGCAAAAAGGACACGAAAATGACTCTCAGGTACGAAATGAACATGCACAGCACAGTGTTTCACAAAAATGACCACTGTTTCAAGATCATTCGCGATTTATTTGTGTTTAAACGGGCAGGTTCTGCATGTAACGCCAGTGGACACGACAGGTTACACACGAAACCCTGTATGAGAACAGGTCCAGCTCCAGGATCCATATGTACCTCATTCGGTCTCCTCCAACACCACCGCTCTTACAGAACAGCTCCAATTCATACCTATATGGCTAACGTTACATTCCCTGACTGTTGTCCGAGCTTTCACTAAAGTTGGCAACGAGAATGACAACGACATGTTTGATGGCATTCAATTCAGATCCAGAAAATGAGATCTTGGATGTATTTGTCTCAAAAGATTGAGCAAAAAATAATGTGAGTATATATTTAAATACACAGTAGAATAAATAACTAATATAATACTAACTAAATAATAAAATAAATCACTATTTTTGCTTCCGTTACCTCGTTTTAGCATGCGCCGAATATTACAATACAGTATGACTTAAGTACAGAATAGACTGTGTAAGTGAGACTGCGCCTTATGGTGGTGAAAACACGGTAGCTGAACAGGACAGAGCAGCACGGTGAACAATCTGAAGGGGGTGGAGTCATGTGCATTTAAAGGGCCAGCGCTCAAAACCACCTTTCCGGTGTCATTACTCAGAAATAGTGTTGAAGTTGAACCTGTGGACTTGGATTAACGAAGAATTCAGACCAAAGCACAACATTTACAGTTTACGGAGACCACAGGGGAATGTTTTAAGATGCATAATTCCATTAAAAAAACAAAAAAAAAAAAACAATATGAGACTTTTTCTGCGTAGGCCCTTCATTATAAAACGAATAGCTTTATTTAGATGTTAAAGAACTGGCAGGAAAACGTGTCACACCACTGTCTAAATCACTTCCCCACTTTGATGCCAGGTGTCCAGCCTTGTGTATTGACGGAACAGTAGGTTAGGTCATCTAAAGCCCGAGCTGGAGGCGACCGGCACTTTCATTGCGTGAGGAGCAGCCACTGACAAGCCCTTGTGTTGAGATCAATTGCGGAAGCCCACCTGGAGATGGATGATAGTGAGAACATTGCCACTAATAAATGTCGGCCACGTTGCGAACTGCGACAGAGCTTTGCCCGCTGGCTGATATTGACTGCAGAGGGGAGCGGAGGGATGCGGAGCTGTCCATCCCGGTTCCCTCCTCCCTCTTTAGGAGCCTGCCACGAGTCCAAGAGAAATGAAAGGCCACTGAAGCGGCTGGGTTCTTGTTTTTCCAGTGAAGGTGACGAAAACAAAGCAGCGACCGCGACCGGGCGAGTCAATAATATCAGAGACGAAAACATAGACCTTTAACCTGCGGCGGGGGAATGACGTCGCTACAGACTGAAGATGATCCCAGCGAGAAATGTTACGAGAAAACAAGTCTGCGAGCACCAATATTGGCTTTTAAACATTATTAAACCGGAATATTTAGTTTAGTTAGTTTTATTTCCAGTGCGTAGAATCATTAGAGCCGCAAAATACGGCATTTTTCTGTGCTCGAAAAGGAGTGGGAGGAAGTATAACGTGTAGACTCCACCCCTTTTTACCAAGTAATAATTAAATTAATTCTGCTTCCTTTGCTTTAACACACTTTTGTTTTTTTAAATATATTTTTACAGTAACACACAAACTTTTTCAGTTCCCTTAAACACAATCAGATTTACATAATCAACTGTATGAATTCTATTTTATTATAGTATTGATTATTATTATATTTTACATTACATTAGGCTAGGTATATATGCATATATAGCATAAAGGGCCTTTCCCAAGGGCCCACCTGGGATTCGAACTGGCAACCTTCCATACAATTTATTTACTACATACATATGTACTTTATGTTTATATGTTTTGTTTGTTTATTTCTCTTTTTTTTAACATTTGTATTCAAAATAAATACTTGTAATACTTAATAATAAATACTTATAGACTTAATAATAGTTCAGTTCCTTTTGATTTTCTCTTCTTGTTTTTACCTGTTGCATTGTTGAGTTATTTTCTGCACGTCTTTGTGTGCATTCTTAGTCCACTGTCTTCTCAACATGCTTCCTGCCAAGGTTAGAAAAAGAAGTAGATGATAAACATGATTAATAATAAGCAAAAAAAAAAAAAAAAAAATACCAACAAATACAAGCAAATTAGTAAAAAAAGTTAATGTCTTAGCTTCAAAAATGAAAAGAACATCATTGCCTTTTGTAAACTTAGCGTCAGCAGTAAAATGCTTTCAACCGTAAATAATTACAACATCTCTTTTTTTTTTTTTTTTTTTTTGAGGCATCTCACATGACAGCACATCAACAACAATATGGAGCTTTAAAAATAAAATACTGACATGGAGGATTGTACCGTCAGTGATGCATGAACGATGGATAAACAACAGAAAGTGGATTTCTGAGCAGGATGCGATAATGTTAAAGCTTTTGTACAATTATTAAGGACCCATTACTCTTGTTATGACAGAATACGCAGAAAACGTAGTTAAAAAGACTAGAGAGAATAACGGTTTATCATATTTATACATATACTGTAGATCAGGGGTGTCAAACATGTGGCTCGGGGGCCAAAACCGGCCCGCCAAAGGGTCCAATCCGGCCCATGGGATGAATTAGTGAATTATGAAAATGACACTGATTAACAATAAAGGACTTTAAAATAATTTTAGGTCAATGCCATTTAAAGTAGGTCAAACCAGTAAAATACTATCATAATAAACTATAAATAATAAAAACCACAAATTTTTCTTTGTTTTAGTGTAAAAAAATTTTTTTTTTGCCATTTACGTATTAGCCTATCACAAAAAATGTGAAATGTCTTAAGATAATTAAATATAATTATGCCAATATTCTGTTCATTCTATATATTTTTTTTAAATACTTCTGTTAATTTCTTGCATGTTTCTCAAATTTTTGCAATTTTTTTTTTTTTTTACATTATTTGCAGGTTGTTCTGTTATTTTATTTTTTCAGCCTATTTGAGATCATATTGGGCTATGAATATAATAGTAATTGTACCAATATTCTACCTGTTATTAAACATTTTGTGTATTTGTAGATCCACTGTGATCTGTACGTTAGAATGAACATGTGAAAATGAGAATTTTTTTGTAAAAGACTAGTCTGTAAATGTAAACATTTTTGTGTAATTACATTTTTTTACACTAAAAAAATGTGGTTTTCATTATTTATAGTTTATTCTGATAGTGTTTTATTGGTTTGACCCACTTTAGACTGAATTGACCTGAAATTATTTTAACATTTTGTATTGTTAGTATCTTCAGTGTAATTTTTGTATTTCACTCATTCATCCCGTGGGCCGGATCGGACCCTTTGGCGGGTTGGTTTTGGCCCCCAGTCCGCATGTTTGACACCCCTGGGTTAAAGGAATAATTATTTAAAAAAAAAAAAAAAGAAGTAAATAATCACACTTTTTAACTTGTCTGGCATTGTCGGCCAATTAATAAAAAGTTAAATTCTGTCTTCGGAGCTGACCAGCGAACATGCTTCATCAGCTCCATCAGTGCAGATGATGTCAGCTCTAACAATCACTGTCACGAGCTGGAATCACTAATCATTTGTACTCGTAATGAGCCGCCATAATTGAACATGTGCGCATGAATCAAATATAACAGCCACAAGATTACGATCTGACTCCATTCAACAGCCAATTAGTTACACCGTATGTGTCAACTAAATTAGTTCACCCTGGCACTAATATATTAGGTAATTCAGGAGTCATCAGCTATGATAGCACCATCTTTGAGAATAAAAGCAACTTTGACATTTTCCCTCCAAACAGGTAAGAGAAAATTAAGTAAATTTCATCGTCTCAGTTCCAGATATTGACATTTAAGAAGGGTTTCAAAGACGGTAACACCACTTGCCATTCCTGAAATCTTTAAATTAAAGCCAGGACTTTATTAAACCTGTCTGTTTTCACTCACAGGAGAATTCTGATAATGGCCAGCCTGGCATTTGTGGGGAAACTTCTCCCGGGGCAGAAGCTACATTTACACACCATCTTTGAGCCTAATTGGGCAAGAAGTGAAGCCCCATTAAATAATAGCTCACAATATAGTGTAAGCCAAGAGCTGAGAGACAGCGCTGGCGTAGAGTCCGTCCCTTTTAAAAGTTAGAATTGGATTAAAGCGTTTATACTGCGATGACAGGCTGAAAAAAAAAAAAACCTACATAGTTTGTGTTTTAATTCCAACTAAAATCCAAGAGTGAATTAAAAAAAGTGACACAAAAGGCTAAAAATAGAAGATAAACCGCTTGTGTTTCCTGAAATCCTGCAGTTAAACATGTATGTATGTATGTATGCGCTGATTTAATACTCTGTGTAGCGTCTCAACAAAATATTAAAATGAATGCGGTCTTAATCACACACTGTTGCATTCCAGTACAAAGAATGGCGAAGTAGAAGCACCGCACTTCAGTGACTGTCAACTGTTCCTTCAGCTGTTTTGATATGTTGTAATGAGGCTCCGCCGGATGACAACCTGACACCTATTCATCTCCAGGTAGACCACTTCTAATTTCTTTTCCTATTTACTTTCCATTGGGCCCAGTTACTTGTCTTCTCACGGTTCCTAAACAATAATCCATCCCCCTTGGTTGCATATCAGCCGTAACTCAAGCCACGATACTGTAAACGTAGTACCTAAACAGTCTTGGCATCATATGATTCATTTTGTGATTGGAAGATCAATAACCAATTTGAAGATGACCTGGTGGAGAGGATCCAGATTGCAGGGCCGCGCTTCGATGTGCGGCGTAAATCTCGGGTGGTGGATGTGCGTCTGCGGCTGCCACGGCTCCTGCTTTCTGGGGATGATTTATGCCTCGGACCCGCGACGTGTCCTGTAGCGGTTTGACTCTCATCGAGCGGCCCCCGGCTAATTTGAGTGGCCTCGGTTAAAGAGACTGCTGAGTGAGTGGAGGGGGCGGTAAGCGAAAGATTTGGCATTTTACAGTTAAGAGAAAGTACAGAAAGAAGGGGCTGATAGAGGGGGGGAGACATGAAGACTAACCCCATGTTGATTATCATAAAAGAAGGGTGCAACTCATTTGTGATTACATTAATTCATCTACCGTATTTTCCGGAGTATAAGTCGCACCAGCCATAAAATGCATAATAAAGAAGGAAACTGGAGTATAAGTTGCATTTTTTGGGGTAAATGTATTTGATAAAATCCAACATCTACAGCCTGTTTTAATTCCTACTTATTTTGTTTCGTTTTATAACTAGTTACATCACGATATTTGCACATATAAGGTCAAGACTTCCGATGAACTTTTCTCCGAGTACGATATAATTGTTCATCAGCAGCAGTGGTTGGAGTAAAAACTGAAAATATGTCCAAACTTTGAGTCGATTACCTAAAATGTTCAGTTATTGGTTGAACAGGACAGAGGAGCACAGACAACAACCTGGAGGGGGCGGGGTCATGTGCATTTAAAGGGCCAGCGCTCCAAAACCACCTTTCTGGTGTCATTACCCATAAATAGCGTTGAAGATGGACCTGTGGAGTTGGATTAATGAAGAATTCAGACCCAAGCAGAACATTTACAGTTTATATAGAACAGAGGGAAATGTTGGAAAAGGAAGAATTCCACTAAAAAGAAAAAAAATCAATCCTTTAAAGCTGTACCTACACCCTAAAAATGAAGTTTTTTTGTCGGATGATATAATAAAAAGTTTCTTTCGGCTTTTCCCTTCAGGGGTCGCTACAGCAAATCAGATTCACATGTTTATTTGTCACAGGTTTTTACTTCGGATGGCCTTCCTGACACAACCCTTTGTATTTATCCGGGCTTGGGACCAGCACAATGAGACACTGCCCCCTTGTGGCTACAGGTATAGGGATGTATAGCGTAAAGGGTCTTACCCAAGGGCCCACTTGAGGATCGAACCGACCAACTTCTGCATCAAAGCCAGTGGTGTAAAACACTAACCTACCCAGTTGCTTATACGGAACAATATAATGACATAATAATGAGCTTCCTCATGCACACATTCCACCAACTTCTTCAAAAGTCTTGTTGCAGCATCTTGTACCAAATAATCGTTGAATTGTTACCCCAATTCTACAATGACAGTGGGGAGTGTCAGCCCTATCTGCAGTAGGGCCGATGTAATGAAGTGTGAGAAAAGGTCTGGGGTCACAGAGTACAATAATAAAGGGACTGTACAGCTTTAATGAATAATGGTTTTATAAATCAGATTTGATGCCATTCACTCCTGGTTTTCTCGAGGCTTTTCCCTATCTACCATCCCTGAAACTACGGAAAATCTCTAAATTCTAGTAACAGTGATGGGAATGAAGTGCGGTTGTCTGAACATTCACCAGATCTAAACCCCAAGGAATATCACGAGGGAGATTCTGGACTTCTACCTCCATCATAAAAACACCAAATGAGGGAGTATTCCTTTAAGTTCACACACTGTAGGATCAATGCAGACGAGTTCATGACTAGATGCGAGTTAAGACTGTGGAAGGTAACTGGTTGTGCCAGGCCATCATCTTAAGACCAGAGTCAATCATCCACAAAAGCATTGCAAAGAGACAATCGCTTAAATGGTCTCTTCACATCAGAGTAACAACCGCTGGTCCGCCTGCCTCGACTCTTAGTTCAGCGGTGGAGCAGCTCTTGGAGCCCGTTGCATAAGCGCCAAATATGAATGAATCCGAGACGACAGCGAGGAGAAAAGTTAGATGGAAGGAACTCATTAGGAGGGCTCCAGTCTCCTCACAAATCCCATCTCGGTAATGCAGAGAAATTTGCGAACTGGCCATGAGTTTTGAAGGATATCTCATAACGCCTGACAAGTGAAAACCGCCACCAGGCAGTTAATAGCTCGACTGTCATGAAAGAAAATAAGAAGGCATGAGTTTGCATGCATGTAGGCTTTGTGTCGCTGGTCATGTGAGACGTACTCTTTGCAAAAAAAGGCAATTCCCCCACTCCCCAAGTTCCCCCGGCAGATCTGTCCTGCTGCGAGGCCAGATGTGAGATGGAGGGATTGTTGGCGTTAGGAGAAGGGGTTGACTGAGGAGAGGAGCGGTAAAAAAAAAAAAAAAAGGTGTGCTTCATTAAGTGCCCGGCTCCCAGGTGGCCATTTGTCCCAGCAGTGCAGTCCCTGTGGAGCAGAGCGGTGTCGGGTGGAGAGGAGATGAACTGAGGCCCGAGGTGTGGAGAGGCGGCAGCATCCTCCGACGCACATCTGCCGACGCCTCCATCCGTCTCACGACTCCCGTAAGTACAGCACACGCTATGGAGCAGCTTCCTGACTCCACCAATTACAGCGACCCATTAAGAAGAAAGAGGGCACTGCTAACAGATGGTGGATTCTGGTGTTGGTAAATAAAGCTTTTTACTTCTACCAATAATCACTAATCCAGGGGTGTCAAACATATGGACAAGACCGGCCCACGAAAGGTTCCCATCTGTACAAATATTACACTAAGGTTGAAAGGTCAAAGGGCGTCAAATAGGGGTGTAAGAAAAATATCGGTTCTGCAATTTATCGAGATATTTCATTTCACGATACTGTTATCGATATTAAAAAGTGGTGTATCTGTATTTTTTAGGCATTTATTCAAATGTAGATATGGTGGTTCAATTTTTTTCTTTATTGTTTATATTTTCTTTATTCTTTATTATTATTTAACATTGTTTCATTAAATAACAGTTATTCGAAGCATCCTAAAAACACTTTTTACTGTCAGAGGCAGATGTTGGTTCATTTGTTGGGATCGCGCAAAAATAATGTTATGATTTTAGCTATGAACTAATAAAATATGAACATTTGAGCAGGATCTTAAACTCTAATGACTGTAAAACAACAAACAAAACATTGCCTTTTTAACAGTATCGTGATATATCGTATACTGATTTGTATCATATTGCTAGATTCTTGCCGATACACACCCCAAGTGTCAAACTCATTTATAGCCCAGTTTGATCAATCAACTGAAATAATAACATAATAACTTATAAATAATGACAACTCTAATTGTATCTTTTTGATTTAATGTGAAAAAAGTAAAGTTACATTACACACCTATCCGTCTTGTTTTGTTTTTTTTTTCCATCCAGAGGACCAACCTGCTGTTTAGTACGTTCCATCTTTATGAGTTGGTTCTGTTGTTTTTAATCAAATATTGTGGCCAAAAATTAAGACCAAAATTGGGACATGAAGAGCTACCTAGGTGTCAGTGCCTTTGATCTGAAAACATGTCTGTAAATGGTCTTATATACAGCTATAAATAAAGTCACTATGTTAAATTCGATGATCCTAGTGGTTTTTCTAATCCAGACAGGCAGGCAGTATCATTCCAGGTTTTGTATGTAACCCATGGTGTCCACTCGCATCACACGCAAAACCTGCCCATTTAAAGACAGAAATTACCAATGATTTTGCAACAGCGGTCATTTTTGTGAAAGTCTACCTTTGTGTAATTAGTTCATTTCCTAAAATGCGCCTGTGAGTGAATAAAGATATATATATATATATATTTTTTTTTAAAAGTAGTGTGTAATTTTTCTGTCCTTTTTGATCATGTTACATGTAGATTTTCGCATAAAAAATAATGTAAAAATGTGTTTTATCTGAAAAAAATGTTTCTCTTTCAGTATTTATTTTTAAAATAAGTGCTTCCAAACTTGTTTAATAACATTAGTTTACATCTGGTTTGGATTTTTAGCCCCATGTCCTGTTTTTAGGGACCAGATTCATAGAAGCACCCATATTCTGTAACTGTACTCAGGCAAACACAGAGGAAGAACCACAGGCATTATGATCTGTGCACATATAACAGTGTTACATTCACAGGGGAATTCCCTTTAAAAACATTCCTGCCACTAAGAGATATTGTAAGGAATATGATGAGAGGCATTAGCAGCTTAATGGGCCGGTACGCAGCAGTGAACCAATACAGTCTGAGTGCTTTTCACACAGTTGGCTCATGTGCTTTCTATGCAGGTTTTTTTTTTTTTTTTTTTTTTTTTACCTCATTTGTGTTTATTTACTTCCAGGGGGCTGTTAAGGTAAATGAAGGAGGAGCGGAGAGAAGCATGACGGAGCCGGAAAGTAATGGTTTCATCTTTAATGAGCAGCAATATCTGGTGACAGAGAGCGTCCCTCCGCTGAGCCTCTGTCACGCTGGGAAGCCTCATCCTAAATCTCGCTCTTAATGCTACGAGTTGTGTGACAATATCTCACTCCAGAGACAGGACGTCAGGTTTTTATGGGTGCTTGGGTAATTGAACAGCAGGAGGTAAAAAGGTCTAATCCACTTATCCATAGAGGAGGTGCGGCTAAACTAAACGACTGGTGAATTGATACCGGTATTATTGCGGCAGCTTCTATCTGTTGCCGCGCTTCGTTAGTAATTTGTCACTGAGATATGTTTGTGACGCATCCCAGTTTGGCACTGGAGCGATGGTGTCATTTAGACTACACGTGTGCCGGTGTAAATAAGCCTGCCACTTTAGCCACTGGTTCATATTTAATAGCGGACAGGGCTGAGAGATGGCGTCGGAGGCTGTTTATGGCCCCTCAAACCAAACTTGTCACAGAAACTGGCCTACAAGACAGCTCCGATGGGCACGACAAATAGGCATTGTCTCTGGTTTACAATTACCCAACAGGAAGACAGGATATATAGCATTTTTTAGGCAACAAACTGACTCGGAGAAATATCAGCTGGCGCGGGCTCGCCGCTGCTTTTGCGAGTAACATTATAGCACGAGTGCATAGTCAGAGTGTTGCGTTTTAAAATAAAACAACAAAATAGCGACAAGGACAACGCGGCAGATTGTAAAATATAGATCCAACTATGACGTCAAGGCGCTTGAGCTTTAGATGCATTTATTTATTTATTCGACAGGGACGATGCGAGCTGATGTGATGCACGTAGAGCAGGGGTCTCAAACTCATTTTCTTCCACATTCAGCCCAATTTGATCTCAAAGGGGCTGGACCGGTAAATAATAACATATAAAATAATTGCATAATAATATAGAAATAATGACAACTCAAAATCTGTCTTTGTTGAAGTGAAGACAAACCCATTAAATTATGGAAATATGCACTTTTATAGTCTAATCTAACCAAAAAGATATGAATAACTGGAAAAAAAACTGACATTTCTCGTGAAAAATAAGTGCGATTTTAACAATAATGTGCCTTAATGTTCATTATGGATCGGATCTACAAACACATTTAATAACAGAAAAGTGTTCAAATTGTGCTTCATTTTCTTTAGACATTTCAGGTTTTTCACATTTTATTGTTACAGGATATTTCGTAAATGTAAATATTTTCATAATTTAATGTTATGTTTCGCGCTAAAACAAGGACAAAAATATGAAGTTGTCAATATTTATAGACATAATGGAATAGAATTTTTTTCACATTAAATTGAGAAGAGAATATAGTCAATTATTTTGGGAAATCATTCTGTTATTATTTGACTGTAGATCATATTAGTCTGTATGTGGAACTAAAATAAGTTCAACAGCCTTGACTGTGGATTTTTTACACTTTGCAAATTCATCCCACGGCCCGAATTAGAACCTGTGGCGGGCCACATTTGGGCCCCGGGCCGCATGTTTGACACCCCTGATGTAGATGTTACAGCTACTGCTAATTCTCAAAATATATCTCATTTAAAACTATCATACCATACAATTCAATAATCAAATGTTGCAGTTCTATGATATGAGGCGTTCACTCAATATTTACAGACGAGAAAAGTTGCGTTTTATCTTTAAGCTCAACGATGGATTTAATTTGGATACAGTTCATCCAAAACAACCTGTATATAAATGCAATGATGCACTGTGAGCAATTGAACGCAGCCTTTCACTCCCCCCCCCTCCTCTAACTGCGCTTTAACACTCCTTCTTAATTCCACATTAAGTACTTGATCATGAATTAGATGTTAAGCAGAGTGCAGAGATAAAAGAATCTATCTCGGCACTTCTAATCGCAATTAGACATCATTAATCCCCCTGAGATATGATATTTGAGATCATTTTTAACATGTCTCATCTATGTTGTGATTAAATAGGATGTCTCTTTTAGGACTGGGGGGCTTTCACAGATGAAACCTAATTAACATTCAGTATAAAGGCCCGGTAGGGAATCAATTTCTAACCAGGAAATGCTGAACCCCCCATGTGTAGCCTTGGCTAGTGAATCAAAACATTGTAATTATAGGTTTATGATAGAAAAAAAGCTAATTTATGTCTGTGTTGAGGTCAAGAAAACACTACAGAGGCCTTTACGGGATTAATTTGCTGTGTTTTGTTGCCTCACGTCCGACTTAAAAAAGGAAAAAAAAACATAAAATGAAGGTATTGTTGCACAGTGCGCTGCCACCGTAACAGTGACAGCTCCATAACGAGCCCAGCGCACAGCGGAGCCCCAAGGTCCAGTCAACCTGTGACACATGAAGGGCCCGTGTTTCAGGCGCTTTCCTCTGATATTCCCCACAGTCCACTGTCACAGTCCTCACGTACAAGCAGCCAATGACGTACCAAACACAGCAGGCTGCTGAAAAATGGGGTTCTCATTCTCTAAGACAAAGAAGAAGAAGAAGAGGAGGGGGGGATCAGCTGGGGGTTGTAGGTTACGTCCACGTCCTTTCATGGCGGTGACGTGGTGAAGGATTTGTGGGATAAAATGACCTGTTGAATGTTTCTGTTACGATGAATGGATCTGAATGCGTCGGAATCGTCCCAACAGAGCTGAAGACATATGATCGCAGTGGAAACACTGGGCCGTTTGGTGATGAAGGTGGAAAACAAAAACACTACTGCGCAGGTGTCAAACATGCAGCTGGGGGGGCCAGAATGCGGCCCGCCAAAGGGTCCAGTCTGGCCCCTGGGATGAATTTGTGAAATGTAAAAATTACACTAAATATATGAACATCATTTTAATTCTGGTTCCACATACAGGCCAATAGGGCAGCTGTGGTTCAGTTGGTAGAGCAAAGGGTTGGCAGTTCAAATGCTGGCTCTCACTGTCCATGTGCCAAAGAGTCCTTGAGCAAGACGCTGAACCCTAAATTGCTCCCAGTAGGTCTGTGCAGCACCTTACATGGCAGCAGCCGCCTACTGCGCAACTGTTAATTTCATTATACATATGTGTAACAAGACCCCCCCCTCATTTATTTAGACAGCATTTTAAGATTCTTAAGTCCATGGACTATATGACAAAACATGAGTCGCCATCTGGTGGACATTTACTATTATTACCACAGCAACGCCAATGATAACTAATAGAGAATCCTTTAAAAAATTCCTGGATCCGGACAGTGATCCGGATCACCTCCAAAATTTAATCATCTGTTCCTTGTCTCAGAGTGAAGACTTCCTGAAAATTTCATTAGGTTTGGTCAATAATTAACCGAGATACTGAGAAACTAAATTTTTGGCCCCATTGACGCCAATGTTAATGAAAATTTCAAAGGGATCCAGAATCCAGGATTTCTTCCAGATCACCCCCAAAAGTTAAACATTTCTTCCTTGTGCCATTGGAAACAAATCCTGAAAACTTCATCAAAATCCGTCCATAACGTTTTGAGTTATGTTGCACACAATCAGACAAACAAACAAACGCTGGCAAAAACACAACCTCCTTGGCGGAGGTAATGACAACAAAGGCATTCTATTTCACCTGAAAACGTTCCTGAAAATTGTAAAGTATTGACTTTTGAAGGCCATATTGTGGAAATAAAGACTAAAACCAAAGTTTCACTCATTTTACAGTTTTCCTCTAGGAAGGTATAATTAAAAATGACTGGATTTTAAGAAAGTAAAATGCACCTTGAACTAACTTGTTATCTTTGTTTTTCCCACTGGTGAATATCTGCTACCATGTGTTGGAATCTAATCATATCCTGAAAATGATCAAGGCCAAAAGCCAGAAAACGGTCTCCTTTGAAAGTTTGGAAGCATCTGTTTCCAGCAGCTTTGAAACCCGGAGAGAGACATCTGTCTGATGTGGTAACATGTACAAAATCAACATGTAATCATACATCTATACGACTTCATTTCCCACTATTCTCACATAGCATTATTTAAAGAAAAATACCATGATCTGCAGCTCTTATTTCCTAACAAGCATCCTGTATTTCTTTGAAATATCTGCCAGGGAACAGGGTATATTTTTCCTTTCTGAAATTTATGATTGGTCTTGTGTGGACACGGAGCAGATGGTGTTGTCTACCTCAGGGGTAGAAGAAGCAACAAGTGTGCAATTAAAGGCCTGAGAAGATGCCTTCAGTTCAGGAAATGGGAAAGTAATCCGACGCAGACGTATACAGTTAAATTAATAGTTCATATGTGGTGCTTTTTGGCGAGTTAAATGTCACATCAAGAGACTTAATATATGGTAAAAGTCAATCAGTGAGCGCAGACGAATGCTAATTATCACTGCATGCAATTTTAAGCGGTCAGCAATATGAAGCCTGTCCTTAAATTAACTGTTTTACATACAATATTGGGGGTGGTAATTTTCCACATGCAGAAAAGAAACTGCTTGTCTAGCTGTTTTTTTTTTTTTTTTGTTTCACTGAACATGCTGAGGTTGTAAGTTTTGTCAAGAAAAATATATAAGACAACCAGTGTTAAATTACCTATAATGCTGCATAATCTTTCACAGATAATATAGAAGCTTCACGCCTGTTGGTTTTTTGTTTTTTTTTCTCTTAAGACTCGCAGCAGATCATGCTACTCCTCGCTCTTGCGTGCAAGTAGCAGTGGCCTCGCTCCATTTTTCATGCAAGCTTGAGTCAGTATCAATCACATGCCACTCTGGTGATAGATAGGCAATCTAATAACACTAGGAGCAAAAATAACTTCACTCACTCAATCCTTGACCTTATGAAGCAGGCAGTCAGTTTGGTTAAAAGCTACAGCTATCACATAAAAATGGATTTTTCTTTTGGATCAATTGCGGTGGAAACATTTGCACTAAAACGGCCGTAGAAAGCTGTCACTAATAAAGAATTGCCGCGGTCGTGGATTTATACGCCTCCTCCGCCTCCTTTAGAGCAGCCAATATTAAAGAGTGTTTATGTCCGCGGGCCGGTTTCGGACGGAATAAAAAGACAATGCAAGCAGGATTTTGTAGCAGTAAAGGAACTGCCTTTGGACCAGGAAACATCTCAGCATGTGTAGAGCCAGAGGAAGACGCGCAATTACCATCAAACTGCGGCGGCGATGCCACTGCTGAGGCGCCAAACAGGACGCAGAGGAAGTGGGGGAAACATTTGGGTCGGGTCGAGTTCAAACACGCTCGCGGCTATGGCTCCGGCTCTGTCGGCTGAGGACGCCGAGACCGCTGATCGTAAAGACGGAGAACGGTTTTAACAGAAAGACAGAAAAGAAGTGGTTGAAAATCGACAGTGTGAGCACCACAGGGGATGTTTCTGCAAAGGAATAATGTGGTTTTAATGTTAGTCAGTGCTGATTAATTAACACAATAAGTTACACACGCCTCAGGGAAGACTGTAACAGTTCACCAAAGGTACTTGTAAAGGATATTTCATTAAAAAAATATATATAAAACCACGTGCATATGATAAAAATGAAACACAACCGGACTTATTTGCTGGTTTTTAGTAAATAATCAACGCATATTCAGGTAAATAAAAACACAGGTTTATAAGAAAGAGCACACAAAAACTATTTATCTTAGAAACAAGCATTAATAGGTATTGAAATGTAATGTAGGGCTGGGAAATACATTGAATTAATTCATTTAAAAGGCTTCATATGTATCTAAACTCTTTTATTATTAGTCTGGGCTTCATTTATTTGTGTATTTGGACCCTAATATTTTGCAAAACCATCTTTAAATTCATTTGGGCAAAAATCAAGTGGATTTCTACCGCCTGTTTTAATTCCTGCTTAGTGTGTTTCATTTTATAACTAGTTACATCATGATATTTGCACATATAAGGTCAAGACTTCCGATGAACTTTTCTCCGAGTACGACATAATTGTTTTTCAGCAGCAGTGGTTGGAGTAAAAACTGAAAATATGTCCAAACTTGGAGCTGATTACCTAAAATGTTCAGTTATTGGTTGAAAGGGACAGAGCAGCACAGCACAGCCAACAACCTGGAGGGGGCGGAGTCATGCGCATTTAAAGGGCCAGCGCTCTAAACTACCTTTCTGGTGTCATTAGTCAGAAATCAGATTGAAGATGAACCTGTGGAATTCAGACCCAAGTAGAACATTTACAGTTTACGTAGACCACAGGGAAATGTTGGAAAATGTATCATTCCATTTAAAAAAGATAAATATCACTCTTTAACTGAGGTTTCACTACCTGAACAACATGAAAAATCCCTAAAAACTAAGATTATTGCTCTGGAAATGTTTCTTGCTCTACATGACTATGACTTTTTTGTCATTATTCTATATCATTATTCAATAAAAACAGTATTTTTTTTAAATAACATGTACAGTTTTGTAACTTTGTTTTTTATTCCAATGTGACCACAACACAACTCCTTTAGTAGAACTGTTCACAGAACCTCAGAACAGGAAACAACAGCCGATAATACATGATTTACAGCTGTAACAACCTGCACCTGTGCTCAGAGTCCTGCCAAAAACATTTCTTAATAAATCCCTTTGAAAACATCCATGTACAGATTAATCAGAGTAGTCTAGGAATATAATTGCCTTGGAGTGATGGTTCTGGAGTTGAGAATGTCATTTTTAATGTAGAACAGGTGACTGCTGTAATTGTTTGGTTGCACTGTGCAGGTTCCACACACAAAACACGGGAAAAATCTTAAAAAGAGGCATAATAATCTATAATAATTTACTGAATTTCCTTCCAAACTTGTGTCTTTCTTTTTTTTATTATCTCTCCCAGTTCTTCCAATAATTCAATTCATAAATAATTCCTCATACCAGTATATGAAATCGTAAAACAAAATGAATAGTTAATTGCCAGACAAGAATCACATCCAAATTAGTTCCAATGCACAAGCGCCGCAATTCCTCAAGTGTACAGCGTCGCATCCATCTTTGTTGTTATTACGGCGAAGACACGCGATGAATAATTACAAGAGCTCATGACAACGAATGCTATTTTTGTCTTATTTCTTCAGTCCAAACAAATGTAAGCCGCAGCTCCCAGGGCTTCATCAAACATATCAATATTCAGCTGATAACGCCTTTAATCTGTGGCCAAGAGAACCTTGCATAACTCCTCCGAAGACCGTAGGGAGTTCTCACTAATGATCAAAAACGATACGGGAATATGAAATAAATAGCTGATAATACATTTAAGTAGGACTTCGCATTTATAATGGAGCATCCTGTGACCTCCTTGGATGGCGACAACGCAGAAGAGGAGAGATTTTCCTTTAAAGTTCATAAAGAATAAATGAGTGAATATTTTCTTTATGCCAATTCCTCTGGGGTCAAAATGTAATTTACACAATAAACTGATTGAAAGAAAATCTAGCATTTATGTAGCTTTTTGTCACTGTGTACATAATTGATGTTACTGAGCTAAAGGTACTGTAAAAGTCTGATTACCTGATTGGAGATTCAACAACAAACAGTCAAACAAACAGTCACTGAAGACAGGAACGGTACAAGAAGAAGGGAGGGGGGGGGGGTCAGTTTGTTTTCCTGAGATGCCTTTTTTTTTTTCAACAGACAAACAATTGTTGCACAAATGACAATAAATGTTGTGTTTTGAAGACAGAGGTAGAGGAGGACAAAGAAGAAGGAGAAGGTAGGAAAAGAAAGAGAATAAAAGAAAAAGAAAGAAGAGAAGAAGATGGTAGAGGAGGACAAGGACATGGAGGAGAAGAAGAAGAAAAGGAGAGGTGAGGAGAAAGAGATGGAGGAGAAGAAGAAAGAGAGAAGAAAAAGAAGGTGAACAAGGAGAAAGAGGTAGAGGAGGACAAGGAGAAGGATGAGGAGATGAAGGAGAAGGAGAGAAGGAAAAAGGAGAAAGAAGAGGTGAGGAAAAAGAGATGCATGAGAAGGAGAAGAAAAAGGAGTAGAAGGTGAACGGAAAACGAGGTAGAGGAGGACAAAGAGAGAAGATAAAGAAAGAGGAGGAGGAGAACAATAGTTGCATCATACAGTTTCCAATCAAGACAATAATTTAATGTAAAAAAAAAAAAAAAATCCTAAACCTGTTCTTTCCTTAATCTGTTACCGAGGCTTCTACTCCTGAACTGCACCAGTTGTATCAAAGTATGATAATCCTATGATAACAGACTAAACACTGTGTTTATGACAGATGGTTTACGAAAAGGTCAAAGACACACAGGATCCGCCTGTGTTTCTATGGTGAATCGTCTCAGGAGAGCTGCCACCAAAGGCTGTTTTGAACTCAGCGGGCCACAAAGAGAGACCCCCTACTTCAGGTCCTGCTTCCACGAGGACAGACAGCGCCCAGCGCTGCACCACTTACACTCACTCACTCACTCACTCACTCACTCACTGGCTGAGTCATTCAGTCACTCATTCAGCTGCTCGCTCGCTCACTCACTTACTCTTTCACTCACTCAGTCATTCAGTCACTCACTCATTCAGCCACTCACTCACTCATTCAGTCACTCATTCACTTGCTCACTCATTCAGTCACTCACTCATTCAGCCACTCATTCACTCGCTCACTCATTCAGTCACTCATTCACTCACTCACTCATTCACTCAGTCAGTCAGTCATTCAGTCACTCGCTCATTCAGTCACTCGCTCACTCATTCAGTCACTCGCTCACTCATTCACTCACTCACTCAGTCATTCAGTCACTCACTCATTCAGTCACTCGCTCATTCAGTCACTCACTCATTCAGTCAGTCATTCACTCACTCACTCACTCACTCACTCACTCACTCACTCATTTTCACACACCCAGGATAAAAGGCTAATTGGACATCAGTGACAAAAATAAGCTGTAATCCTTAAAGTGACAGAAAAGTGCACATTACTTTTGATAATCCCACTGAGGAAAGTCCCAACGTGCATCACTGACTTAATGGGCATCATGCAGACATTTCATTTTATTTTGGTTTTATTACCCCACCCTCCAAAGGGGACGCAAGGGTACTGTTTTTAATCCAGTATGTTTGTTTGTTTGTTAACACTCTAGCAGCAAAATTCAAACCAAACTGGGTTTATAGATTATCTAATTACATTTTGGGAACAGTAGGTCAAAGTTAAAAAAATGTTAATTTACTTTTCATGAGAGAAATTTTACATGTCTTTAGCAGCAAAACAATTGGTTGAATTCAGACCAAATTGGCTTCATAAATTGCCAGTGACCAAGAATACATGTATTTTGGGTAAAGTAGGTCAAAGTTCACAATGACCAATGTGGCTCAAACCAAAAATATATCAATAAATAAACCAACATGTTATATCAGGCAGATTTTTTTTCCATTATTTATGCATTGTGTATGTCCTCTGTTTTACACGCCCATAAAAGCCACTAAAAAAGGTGTGATTTTGTCAAATGTCTGACATCAAACCTCAACTGTTCGGGGTCCGAGGTCTTCTCAACGCAAACGAAGCGGTGTTTTTTCTGACAGAGAAGCCCGGCACTCAGCTGCGACTGGATGTTCTATGATCTACTCTTTACTTAATGAGGTGTCATGTACAGTTTATATAAAAGGTATGACCTTATTAAACTGTGAGTGAAAGGGTGGAGTAATAGTCCAGGGCGAGATAAATGGCAGGGCTTTGTGGGAACTCATTCTGACTTTACAACGGTGGGACAAGAAGCTTTTATTCTGATTGTTCGGAGATGAATTCGCGACATTTGTGTCTCTATTGAAACGGTGGACGGGATTAAAATAAAAAGCGGAAAATGGCAAGAATGGGTGAAGATAGAGAAAAGGCCAGAATGTGTGATTTAAATAACAGATATTTTATTGAATCTGAAAATCCATTCAAGTGTAACTATACAGCAAGTTATTATAAAACACAACGCAAATTAAGCCAATTTTATAAAACACAAAACAAATTAAGCCGATATTTAAGTACAAATGGGTTCTTTGGTGTGTCTATGACACATGACAACCCAAAAATCTAACCACGAAGCCATGAAGACATTATGATTTTTCTACAAATACATATTAGATGAAACTGAAAAGAAGGCAACAGATTATCATTCTTATTCTTATTAATATTATGCAGTTGGGCTTTCCTGAGAAACACTCTCTTGTTATTCTTTTCCTTTAAGTTGATTTCTGACAGCCAATTCAATTAGGTTGGATATGTGTGGGTGTAAAAAAGGTAGCACGACAAACTCAGAAGATGGATGGCAACCTTTGCTTCACCATTAAAATCACAATTGTGTCATATCGAACCTCAATCCATCGGCGTATTACTGGGAGAAAAATGAATGCGGCGTGGACTACGGTGCCAGACGAGGTCACAACTAATCACACCACGCACTTCGGCAAAAAGCATCTGCGCGCCAGGTTCTGATTTCCCGCTGCTGCTTTAGTTTTGTTATGAATGAAAACCCGGACAGTGAATGGTTCAGCTCTGTGCTTGTTTGTCTTCCTGTGATTGTAAGGCACAGTGACTCATAGGCCACCTGATCTTAATGGCAGTGTGTGGGGACGTCTTGTCTGGCCGAGCCTATATATCGGAGTCAGCGGGCGCCGAGGAGGAGCTGACCTGTCGGTAGATGAAGGAGTAGAGGCTGACGTCAGGGCGCCGACCGAGGCAACTCTTGCACACAGAGCTGCAGTACTGCCCCAAGAGATCGTACACCTCCCCTGTGACGAAAACAACCTGAGTCACATCATCTTTACGTGTATGAAAGTAACATGTTAATGAAATTAGGGGCTAGTGACAGTAGAATGGTATGAGCGCGTGTGTAGCAGTGCAGTTTCCTGGAGGAAATAAAAAGCAACAGCTGCTCAGGGTGGACAGTTGCCTTACCGACACTGATCTTCCTCTGAGTGAGGAAAGCGTGCATGTCGTGGACATCTGTCATGAGCTGGCTGTCACCAAAGGTGAAATAGGCCACATCTCTGCCTGCCTCAGCAGCTGCCAGCATCTGGAGCAGAGCTGGGGGAAGAAGAGTTCAGGATGTGATGAAATGTGATGCAGAAGCACTTTTACTCAAGCACAGATTTGAGCAACTTTTACTTTTATTTGATTCATTTAACCTTTATTTTACCAGGTAAAATCAATAGAGAACTAGGCCTGTGTTGATCATTTCAACATTGGCGGTAACTGATGTAAGCAATGTATGAAGAGGAAGCCCCGCCTCTTCTATCTCTGGAGTGGGCGGAGTTGTTTCAAAGTGACACTGAGGATGAAGATTTGATTGGATTTAGTGGTTTGGAGTGACACTGATGGTTTGGTAAACGTGTTAGCATGTTCTTTATGCTATAGTTATCTGAATAACTCTGAATAT
>JAPSES010000109.1:6691929-6706673 GCA_029822895.1 Maxillicosta whitleyi | reverse complement strand
ATTGACTTTCAACATGACATGTCTGTTCTTGGTGTTGGATTTTATCAAATACATTTACCCAAAAAATGCAACTTATATATGTCTTTTCCTTCTTTATTATGGATTTTATGGCTGGCGTGACTTATAATCCATAAAACACGGTAGTATCGGTGCATCCCTAATAAGTTGTGGTCCATTACTGCAGGTATTGCATAAACATAATTCTTAATAAGCTAACATACTGGCTACAGCTCCATATAACAAGTCATGGTGATGTCACAGAAATCAGCAGGTTAATCAGTTATAATGACCTTAAAAAAAAACAAAAAAACAGAGTCAGCATTTAATAGTTTTAGTTTCAGAATGTATGTACACTTTTGTCCCTTACATACTTTTACTGAAGTTTCTTTATGTTTTTTTTTTAGAGCAGACCTTTTTCTAATACATTTACTTCTCTATAATTTTTACTTCAAACCCATCATTAGGAAAAACAAACAGACTCCTGCTCATCTCTCGAATGCTCTTATTTTTTCCTCAGAATCAACAAATTTAAATACACACACGTGCAACGACCCCAGCCTCATTGTCTCGTACAGTAAGAGGTAAATAATCGAGGGACTTGATTTGAACCAACCCCCCCCCCCCACTGAGAACCCTGGATTAGTCTCCGAGTTGCAAAGAGAGGCCGGGTTCTGGCCCCGGAGAGCTGTGAATATTTAAAGAGACTGAAAACCGCGGCTGCTGATTAATAAAGGTTGGGACAGTGGTGCGTTAATGAGCAACACTCGAGCCACAATTTTCAGGAGGAGGCTAAGCTGGATGTCACACTTCAGCACTTTCTCTCCCAGGCTCGTTTTCAAAAGCTTTCTTCAAAAATTATCTGACAATTAGAAATAGGTGGCTTCGTGAGACCGCAAAAGGGGGAGGGGCAGCATCTGAATCACGCGCCTCTTCCTGGGAGGCATGTCATTAAGCAGACAGTAGGTGACTGTGCCTATAGAGGGCTGTTACCTGCTCCGGCTAATTAACAAATATACACAGAAAATGTGCACACGCTGGTCTATAAGTCGGGTATAAATGAGAAAGCAGACGCTGAGGATGGAGGCGAAAACTCACCCTGCTTTTGTGACAGTGATACAACGCTAGAACACAAAGCTGGTACAGATTGATGGACCGGAGCCGGCAATCAATTTCACTATTAATGAAAAATATTAACTTTGTCGTTTGATCAATAGGAGGAAGACGACGAATAGGCCTTAAGTAAATGAATGCAATCCCGGAAGACAAATGAATGCCCACACTGATCTGCTGGAAGCGTTCAATTTAAAATATACTCTGCACATCCCGCAGGAGAGTTACACACCTATTGAATACAAAGGTGATCTGGGTAATTTTTTCATTTTTTTTTTCCACAACAGCTGCATTAACATCAGAGCCTACCTTTAAGACGTGTGTCTCCCCCAAAAACACCACAGCCCCAATTTCCTGTCGCCACCGCTGCAAGGTTTTCACTTTTTTCCGCAGGACGAGCGAAGCCGCAGTAAGCCTGGAAGACGGCAAAGTAGAAGGGGTAAACCATGTTAGTATGAGAAGAAAATAATATAAATGAGAAAAATACTGTTTGATATAAGAGGAGGGGTTCAGTATATAGTTAAACACTAACTATTTGAGGCCTTTTGGGCTGATTCCAGTGTTAAGTTTTGCTTTTTTACCTCAGTCTCACTTTTTTTCCAGCTTATTTCAATGCACCACCAAAAGGTTTTTTGTTTTGTTGTCTGTAATGTTTATGTACTGAGCCGAGTCACACGTATTGAAAAACTGCAGCTATTCATATTCAGTCTCTTGCATTTTGACTTCTGACAGCTCCCTTTAAATCAGCTCGACGGAAATGTCATATTGTAATTATTGTCTGCAATACTACTGTTTGCGTCTACGCATTTGGATATCGAGTCCAGGAAACAGCACATTTTTTTCATTTTAAAAGGTGTCCTTTTTAATCCAAACATAACAATGTGAATGAACATCAGAATACAGGAAATATATTTAGTTTCATTTAACAATTTTTGCACAGCCTCTCCTTAGTGTCACTGAATCCAAAACATCACCATACACCATTTTTCCCACTATTTCTGCAATTAGATCGACCAAAATCTCCCCGTTTCATGACGTATAAAGTGCAGACTTGTGCAACTATATATGACTGCTATTGAATTAATTGTGCAACTGTTGTCTATATATGATTATTTACACGGGTGTTTGCAATACATCACGAAAAAGTAGACAGTGGTGTAGAAACACGGCTTCTGCAGGTATCGGTAAATCTAATTTAATGCTTTAATGCCACTTTAAACTAATTTAATGCCCATGTTCAACTGCAGATACAGTTTTATGTATAAATTTTGCTAATTTTTGCTAATATTCCCTCTGCTATGAGTACACTCACAGCACATTGCATTCCTAGCTTCAAGTGTTGTGACTTTGTATATATCGGCCATGAACAACAGCCAATCAAAGGGCTCTCCCTGTCAATCATCACATTATACTTCAGATTAAAACTACTAAATGTTTATATAATCAAAATTAATCACTGGATAACTTAGTGGTAAACACTGCAGACTTTGGTGCGGAAGGTTGCCGGTTCAAATCCCGGGTGGGCCATTACGCATGTACCTATATACCTTGTAAGTTGCTTTGGATAAAAGCGTCAGCCAAATGTAATTGAATAACCATCAAGTGTATTTAATTTTTTAATGCCTCTGGACATTGAATTTAATGCTCTTTAACGCCATTTAAAGCCTTCATTTTCACAAAATCTACTTAATAACTTTTACTGCTTTTTAATGACCTACAAAAAGCCAGAGAAAACTGAGGAGCTTCCAGATGCACCTCGAACCCACTTGAATTGTTACTGAGTTTATGGGGCTGGCGTGGACTATCTAAAGTGAACATGTTTTATCTTTTGCTGCAGGAGAATCACAGCCAACCTACGAACCGCTCAACCTTCTACTGTACGAGTCATTATAACCAAGTCGACATCTACGTAATCTAAAGGCATCAACAGAATGTGCGCTGGAGGCCTGCATTTGACACATCGTTCAGCGTGTGAACACATATAGGTTAGAGCGCCGGCTAAACAGTCGTTTTAAGCAATGTACGTCTTGGAGTTTTGACGCCTGTCAGCTCCACTTACGTGAAACCGGTGTTGGTTTTAAGTCATTATATCACAACATGACCCGTTAAGACCGTGTACATGTATAATATAGTTCCATATGACAACATGTCGGGTGGATTGTGTGTCACATGAGGGCGAACTTCTTAAATCAGGAGATGTTAAATGAACGGTCTGAAGGGGAAGTGGACATTCATTTTCACCTTGGAAATGAAGTGAATAGTGAAAATGAATTGCGAGGGTCCATCCTCCTCCGGACCGGTCATAAATTCTTCCCAGGAAAGGGCAGATATGACAGTCAGATGAAGAATATTTGAATCAGGATTGATCTTCATGTTGGTGCATTCTTCACACCCTTGTCAAAGCTGTCAAACCACTCCATGCTTTTTGACAGCAGACATGACAACATCAACATCTTGATTTTTCCATTAATAATGGATATCCTGCATCTGCCTGGAAAGATTTCACACGCAGACGGATTGTGATTAAAAAAATGAGTGAGTTGTTTAAATTTAATAACCGTGATTAATGCCTGTGGATCCAACAGAGTTCATTAAAATTAAATTCGAGCCTAATGACCAATGTAATGATCAAGATAAAGCTAATTCTCACCGAGTATGACAATCCATCCATCTCCATATGATACGTGTCTATAACTCAAATGTACCCTTGGAAAAATAAATATGATTCAGTGTCGATGCAGCCAACATTTGTCTGTGTTGATGGGACTGGATTCGCACCAAATTAACTATGATATGAAGAGAAACACGCTGTTACTAAAGACATACATCTTTCATATTCTACTGATGAAGAGATATAACTATGAAAAGATCAAAGTATAACATCAAACAGCAGTGGTGCCCCCACACTTCCACAGCCATTAATAATAAATCCACTTAATTTGTCTACAAAACATGAAATAATTAACTCCAGCAGTGCCTGTACAGTCACTACAAGCTGTTTTGAAACATAATATAGACATAATATTTTGTTTTTCTTCTCATATATTACTGTTCAAGCTCTAATATTATCCTAAAGAGTGTACAAATGAGTAGTTGTAGCTGAAGGGAGAAAAATGAAGTTAAAAACTGGACGAAGAGACAGAAAGTGACCTTATTGAGCTCCCGATTAATTTTCTCTGGTTGAAACTGGTCGAGGAATCTCCTGAACTGCAGTGCATCTATGGCCACGATCTCTGTGCATCTTCTCTGCCAGTCGTCCCTGAAAAATATGAATATAAAATAAATTAATTAATTAAAAAAAAAAAAACCCACTAAAAATATTACAACATTCTGCAGAATCTGAGAAGAAAATACATCTACATAAATACCTCGGGGTTCTGTCGTGGTGGGCGCCGCTCCACTGGTAGGTTTGAGCGTAGCCTGTGTATTTACTGTACTGCTGTGTACCTGGAAGTAACATGCATGCACAGATACTGTTATAGGATTATACAACAGCAAAGAAGATTTGAAACTCATTTTCAATCAATGACAAGCAATTTTTGTTTTTAATTTATTCTTTACTGATTAGTTAGTTCAAATGTAATAACACATACTGTATTTCAGCCACCATCATCTTAACATGATTAGTACAGATCAACAAAATGGTATTCTGTAGTTTAAACATACATATATACTAGACTAAACTAAACTAAACTAAACTAAACTAACATAAATTAAAACAAAATAAAATAAAGTTTGATTTTGTACAATTAAGGATTGCTGTTTTTTATATATCTAAAAATAAATGAATAAAAACAAACTAATGTGCAGTATTACATTACATTACATTACATTTAGCAGACACTTTGATCCAAAGCGGTTATTATTTTTTATTGTTTTGTTTTGTTTTTTTTGTTTTTTAAGCGCTTTCGCACGGGGTCAGGCAGTAAAAATAAAGTCAGGGCTACATGATATATTGAATCAAGTTTCCCCAGTACGAGGTAAACTGGAAAAAAACAATTCTCAAATGGTTAAATTCATCTATATCACACCTATATGAGTATTTTTCTAGATGACTATTACAAAAGCATGGTGTGCTAACAATCCGACAACATGTATTTCCCGGCAGACTGTGGGTTTTCAGAAAATACTGGACACAGAAAATGAACTTAAGGAGCAAAAACAGTTTAAGCTTCAAACTTGTAAGTTAAGTTAGAAGTGTTAGTTTGGTTTGTTGTGTATTCATCCCATTACAGTGCTGGTACATGTGTCATCTTTTACCAGGATCCACTGCAGGTGCTGCACTGACTTACATATATAATGTATATTTGGTGGTACAGTCACGGACACAAACACAAAGCAACAATAGGCGTGTGTGTCACTACTGTTTTTCCATTATTTTACATTTGGCTGATGCTTTTATCCAAAGAGACTTACAAAGTACAGGCATGTATTGCATTAAGGGCCCACCTGGGATTCGAACTGGCAACCTTCCGCACCACAGTCAGCGGTGCTACCCAGTCACTTCGTTTGCTAATCTCTTTACAAACGTTGACTGTGGTTTTATAAAATCTCCACTTTGGAATCAGAAACCTTTGTAAATCCCAGGGGAAGTTGTTGAAATTATTTAAGATAAGATGCTTTATTAATCTCACAGTGGAGAAAATAACAGTTACAGGTTCTCAGAGAACTCTCAGTAAGGGTGCAAAAAAGATTGAAAAGTGCATGCAAGTGAGAAATTAAACATAAAATATAATATAATATACAATAAAAGTAAAAACTCTCTAGAGTTACAAGTGCCCACAATTTATGCTTGGATGAGAAGAAAAATTATGTATTAGGATATTATTATCACGATAATGGAGCGTGCAACATTCATATCGCAAAGACCTGCAATACTTTATCATATTTTTATTAACTTTCTGTTTTCCACACACAATAAGGCAAATAAGAAAATTATTACTAACAGGTTGTACTCTACAAATATCCATCAGACGGGTGATAAAAATTTTTTTTACTGTAATAAAATAACTGACTATGAATGTGTTCGATGTTTGTGAAGGAACTGGAGCAGCTGTTTCCTGACGAGAGGAAGGTCAAGTTATTACCCCCCTATGAAACAACACGAGAGGCTGACTGACCGCCAGCCCACATGGGAGCACTCAACATTCACAAAGGAGGGGGCGGAGTGTCGGGAGGTAACAGCACAGTCAAACAAATGGGGCCGCAAATTAATTTCCCATTCGTTAGTGCTCATTAGCACCCGCACTCGCTGAGATGCTTCGTACTACAGAGAGAATAAACTCAGTGATTAGTATCGGGGCCTTGGTCAGCAGGTATTAGGAGATGCGTTCGGAGGAGGGGGTCTCTAGGGCGCTCTTCGCTTGACAAACATTTCACTAATAATCAGGCTGGTTTTTAAAGCTGTAAGCAAAATTACTGCCTATGTGGGACTCTGAAGTATTTAATGTAGTCCAGCGCTAAACCAAGCTCTTCCCAGTCATAAAGATCTTGTGATGCTCCTGGCATCTTCACTTAACAACGTAAACACAACAAATTGGCTCCATTTTTATCGCCAATGCGGTCAGAATCAGAATCCGCTTTATTGGCCAAGTATGAAAAATTTCAGCTTCAGTTTTTCTTTGCACACGTTTCAACCTGAACCCAATCACACTTGAATTTGTATAATTGTATATAGGAATTCTAGAGAGTGTTTACTTTTTATTGTATTTTATATTATATTTTATGTTTAATTTCTCACTTGCATTCACTTTTCAATCTCTTTGCACCCCTACTGAGTGTTCTCTGAGAACCTGTAACTGTAAATTTCTCCACTGTGAGATTAATAAGGTATCTTATCATATCTTATCTTATCTTGAACATAAACCTAATATAGACAAACATTTGCCTAGAGACAAGGACAACAATGAGATGAGATTTACAGTGGATTTGTAATATGTACAGAGTACACTGATCCGGTCTATCAAAAATATATTCATGGATATATAACTGTAGTACAAATTTGGTCAGAGTAGTCAGTGTTCATTTTGAATTACCAACAGTACCAACATTTATTTTACTGTAGAGCAACAATTCCACTGTAGTTCATGTAAAACGCTGCATTAAGAACTTGGCTGTAGTGCACAAATAAAGAGGCTTTAATAAACTTAAAACATACAAAGTCAGATGCCGTTTCACAAACTTGATAAACTAATTATTTGTTGCATGTGAAATATCGATACTGACGCCTCTGTATCGATACGCGTATCGTGAAGAGGCCCGCGACGATATATCCCCGTATCGATATTTTGAACACAACCCTACTAAGGAAGTACGTTCTCTGAGACCGTTCTTACAGAGTTCATAAGACCATACTCTGTGTTCTTGGTATTGAGAAATGGCCTTAGATACACTTTTAAATACACACTCCCACATAGGATTGTCAATCACAGGAGATAAGATGGAAACACGCTGTCAGTCCAGGGTTTATGTAGAGTTATCACATCTGTTTGACTCTTAGAGACAGAGACAGATCACACCTGTATATTTTTGGGTGATCCAACCCACCTAGCTCACAGGATCAGCCCATAGTTTGTGAGGACAATAAAAGTACAGTGCGTTGGAATGTTCGTTCCCATTTCCATCCTTAGTCCTTCCTGGGTCCTTAGTACTAAGTAATGTTTTATTTGTAGTCAGATCTGTGTTGGATTAATTGCACTGTGAGACGAAAAAAAAAAATCACAAAACAAAATAAAACTGTAATTTTGCGAAGTTAAACAGTTGAAACAATACAAGCTTCTTCTTAAAGCACAGCCTCGTAAACTCTGAGTGGAACGGGCAGACGTCCAACTTTAAAAACTGAAAACAGTCGCACAACAAGTAACACAGGAGGCAGTTAGAAGTGAACATAAACAGAAGAACGGATGCCGCTTTCAGCATTCTTTTTGGGTTTTCTTCTGAGTGACAGCAACAGAGAATGTGAAAAATGATAACATTTGTTTCAGCAAACAGCGCCTCTGTGGCGTCACTTAGACTGACGGCAGCAGATGTTGCAAGTGGACAGCTTTTCCTGGTCAGATCAAATTAAATTTATAAAAAATGAGACCGAGATGAATCCTGACGCATCCTTGGAGCTTCCAACAAACCAACATTCTAACACAACCAAAGCTGAAAATGCTGTTCCAACTGACAGGGCAGTGTCTAGAACATATGACACGCACAAATGATATGATATGATATGATATACATGGGCATATAGAGGTTAGAACAGTTTGTTGAATCATGTTTTATGCTAGCGTCGTCACAATAAATATTTATGGTGTTAATTATGCGTAGAAATGACCTTTAGCGGTCCTCCAAAAATACAACACTCTATCATCAGACATATCTGCATATGAATGAAACAACCTTCAGACTCAATTGTGTTTATCAGGTTAAATATCAAACTGGTTCCATAAAAATCTGATTTCCTTCACAATGATTCAAAGAAAAGGTTGTTCCATTCATGTGTAAATGCGTCCAAACAAAGTACGCCGCACAATGAAGTCTTTAAAAGGACAAAAAGTTTTACTACTGTCAGTTTAAGCTAAAGATAAACAGGCCATTTTTAACTCATTCTAATCAATTACACCAAATAAAAATTATTATGAAAAATATAAATCCACTGAGACATTTTTAAAGGGGTCATGTTTAACTAAACCCACTTTTATTAGTTTTTGGTTCGTTTATTTGTGTATTTGGACCCTAATAGTTCATAGAGTCTGAATTTGAACCCTCCAGCTGAAGCTAAACTATCGTTATATTCATTCTGGCACAAATCGAGAGGATTTCTACAACCTGTTTTAATTCCTGCTTAATTTTTTTTTATGTCTATAGCTAGTTACGTCAAGGCATTTGCACATATAAGGTCAAGACTTCTGACGAGCATTTCTCCAAATACGACATAAATGTTTATCAGCAGCAGCGGTTGGAGTAAAAACTGAAAATATGTCCTAAGGTTGAGCTGATTACCTAAAATGTTCAGTTGTTGTTTGTATTAATGAACACAAGAGGCTGAACGAGGCAAAAAAGCGCGGTCAACAACCTGGAGGGGGCAGGGCATGAAGTGGCTGACTTGGATTTAAAGGGCCAGCGCTCCAAATGACCTTTCTGGTGTCATTAGTCAGAAATAAAGTTGAAGATGGACCTGTGGATTTGAATTAATGAAGAATTCAAACCCAAGCAGAACATTTATAGTTTATGTAGACTGCAGGGAAAATGAAGAATTCCATTTAAAAAAAAAAAAAAAAAAAAGTAAAATATCACTTCTTTAAGGACAATAATGTCAAACCAATCATCTGATGAATAAACAAGAAAGCCTGTTTTCCAGTACAGTGCAAAAAAATAAAAACTCTCCATGCAACCACCCACTGTTTGCATCGACTTGAGCCACATTTTCTGGCCACTCCCACCATCAGTGAATCATCCGCCTTCTCCTTGATCCTATTTATACTTTTGACCGCCCCCAATGGCAGCCGCAGATCTACCAATCAAATAAAATTCAATTAGGCCCGGGCACTTTTGCTTATTTCACCGAAGAGCTAAGAGCCATTAGCTTCCCTACTGTATGCCAAAAAGTATCACAGGGGAATATGATTTACAACATGGCCACAATGCAGCGAAGAGCGGGAATTTTATGGAAAAGGGACGAGTGATACGGGCAGGGTTTAATAAAGATGATGGAATGGAAGAGTCCATTAGCGGAGCAGGTCTCGGGCAGGTCTTCCAGCTATAATTAATTCTGGGCCCCAGTAATAAAGTTAAGTGGTGTAAGTGGACAAGGGAGAAAGATGGGAAGATGGCTGGCAAGAAATCTGAAGGTGACTCCACCAAAGCAAGAAGCCCAATGCAGCGGAATGACGGCTGCTTGGGAGGGTGGGGCTTCCCGATCACTCCGCTGTTTATAAATGGACTTGTTATGTAATCTTAGAGGTATTTAAACATTTCTGTGTGCTGGCCATTTCATTCTCTACCTCTGGTTTACTTCATGGATCAACATGAAGTACGTAATTCCCTGATACTGACCGTGGCTCAATGACTGATCTAAAAAGGACGAGGCTTCAGAAAATGCTTTAGTTCGGCTTTTACCTCATCTTTGGCACTTAGCCACAGATCCATTAGTTTCTCCTGTACAAGTACATTTTAGAAAGAGGTTGTAAATTAGATTTTTTTTCTAAAAAACACCAGTTTTTCGTCAATACTATTCAAACAGGAGACAGATTGGTACTTTATGGAGATGTGGTTGTACTTTTTTTCAATGCTTAATAATGATTATTTAGGCCCCGCCCATACAAAAAATGGTTTCTGCTGTATCCGCAAAATTTATGTATCGGATAGGCCTTACGTCTACACGAAATTGGCGTTATCAGTCACTGAAACGGGGTCCCAAAATGGAAAACTTTGAAATCGACAGTTTTGTGTCTTCATCTGTATGACCAAACCACAACTTTTTTAACATGATGATGTCACAGCCCCACCTCTCTAACTTTTCACCCCAGAAGCAAGAAGCCACTTCAAAATATCATCAACAACAACAGTGGAATACAGAGCAGTGCTCATGCTATAACAGCTACTGAGCTTATTGGAAATATTGAATCAAAGTCTTCTGCTACTCTTTCATTATGATGAGCAACAAACGTCCAGAGCAAACAATATTCACTACATGCTCTTGGATCCACTGGACTGGAGCAACCTGAAGGAAACGTCTGATCAGACCTGGTAGAACCAAGTAAACTTTAAACGTACGCTCCACATCTTCTCCATTTTTTATAAGAGCATTACAACGCCACATACAGGCCTGGCAGTTTTAGCCCCCGGGCCTGTGATATAGAGTATTTTTAGTTTAGTGACACTGAACAGAAAGAGATAATGTTCAGTAAATCGGTTCAATAATCTAAGCATTATTTTGATAACCAATAACTCCAAGCAAAACCGCAGATACAAACAGTAACAGAACACTGTAATATAATTTTTCACCAAACTGTATGGCTCTAAGCTATGAAAGAATAAACAAATGCTAATTGTGTTGGAACATACTTTACTGAATGGTTTATCTCATAGATAACATTTATCGAAGCAATCAGAATGGAAAACCAAGTAATCGTCTATTTTAGATTTTTTTCCCCCTGTTTTTTAATGATCATTTAAAATCATTAAAAAATCATGCATTTCTTTTCACCTTTTACACTGAACAGTTATTATCTAGACAAATACCTTTTAAGACAGGTCTGTTCTGAAGGACAGGTTAAAACTACACCCACGCAGACAGACAGAGAAGTCATCAGCCTCCTGTGGTGCTTCCTTAAGTCTTGGCTCTTGTTATTGGGTCTACCGGTTTGTCCTGACCTTGTTTATGGCAAACACTCAGAACTAGAGTTAGAAGGAATTACTCAACAGAACAGAACTTTGCAATCAGGGCTGCCCAACCGATGCGGCTCCTGAACAGCCAATCAAAGAGAAACATGTGACAAGGACAGATACAGAAACATGCCAATCCTTTAGCCTCTCGCTGTGTCAGGATGGGGTAAATTGAAGTTCTGTGATGTTTACTCCATGCTGTGTTTGACCCCAAACACTCACTTCTGCTTCTACTTACCGATACCATATTTATAAAATCATATGTTATTCTACTAGAAGGTGTAAGATCCACCTAAATAAAATAATGTATGTATAAATTATATGAATTTCTGAAATTTGTGCATAAAACGTGAGGAAAGTTATAAACATATAGACAGGTCATTACATTGTTAAAACAGGGAGAGAGAATTCAACTAGAATGTAACGCAATGATAATATAAACCATAAAAATACAGACAACGGGATAGGTCGAAAAAGCTTGAGCGGAAAGAAATGATAAAAAAAAAGTGAGATTTGTCAACAATGTTAGAGCAGATTGTATATGATGATAGATCCAGGTGAGTTGTGTGTTCCTCTGTGTCTTATTTATTTTGTTTTTTTTTTTTAACTATTTGATTTTATTGGTTACAGTAGGCCAGCAGCTCTGGTGTTTTCTGATGTAAAATTACTGTTTTTGTCAATGGAGTCCGGTGTTTTTATAGGGAGAGATGTATAGCTACAGGAATGATTCTCTAATAACAAGATAAAGTGATAAAAATATTTTTCATATAGCATACACTTGCACTAATATTATACTTTTAGATGGCTAAAGCTTGCTTAGCTTCTGCTACAAAGGGTGTGTCAACCACCGTGTACTGTTGCTGATATATGATTATATATAAATGCCTCCTACTGTGTCTTCAGTAACCAACAGTAACACACTTTATAACGCAGTGGTTTAACCAGTGACCTACCTGTGATTATCAGACATTCATTATGGTCCAGAACTTCGGTGAAGAGGCGGGAAACGATCAGCTCAGGGTTGATCAGAAATCGGATTTCCTCTTGAACTAAACCAGTGCTGGTGACACCTCCTCCCACAAACTGATTGGCAAAATCCACCTATAAGGAAAAAAAACCCCCAAAAACATCCAGTTTTAGATTTTTACTGTGAACACATAATGGATTGTAACAGCTGACTGTTTAATTCTACTGTATAACCACATCATTTTATTTTTATTTAGTAGAAATTGGTACAAATTGCTTTATATGTATTTTTTCCCCTGAAGTGGCTATAAATACAGTACTGTGGCATGAAATAATCGTTTAATAAGCCAATCAGCACCTTTGTTATATCATGTCCAGACGAGCAACTTGTTACATCCCTAAAACTATTAAGGTAATCAGATCGCACATGGGTCAGACATAGATACAGTGGGGGTTTAGTTTTCTTTGTAATGTATCAAACTGCAACGCGGAAGATCCAGATTCAATTCCCAGTCTGAAGAGCATTTTATAATAAAGCAGTAAAGTAAATCCGAAACCCAGTGTTGATATAAATCAGCCACTTTGACAACATTCAGACTGCAGAATTCGGACCACAGCACTTGGTACACTGAACACATGACACATCTAACATGTAGCTCCGCCCACATTCACCAGCCTTACTGACTGCAAAAAGCAAAGAAGACCACAAAACATCATATAGAGTATTTAGAACAATAAACAATAATTCATATCCTATACTATATAGTAAGATTCTTTTGGCTTTTCTCTTCCAGGGTCGCCACAGTGAAATACATTCACATGTTGATTTGGCGCAGGTTTTTATGTCGGATGCCCTTCCTGACACAACCGGGCTTGGGACCAGCACAATGAGGCTTACGCCCCCTTGTGGCTACATTGGGATATATAGCATAAAGGACCTTTCCCAAGGGGCCCCCTGGGTCTCGAACCAGCCATCTTCCGCACCAAAGTCACTGAGCTACCCAGTCGCTTTACTATACTATCACTAATTTGTCGTTTCCTCCATCATTTGCCACAGTACTGTGGGAGGAAAATCCACAAAAGAATGCACTTAAGTATACACCATATATCACAACAGTACTGTGGCAACAAGAGGCCAATGAGTTCATGGAACAATATCCATGATTGGCTCTAGTACATATGCTAACATTTAATTGGCTCTGTGCACCACAGTACTGTGGCAGTAGCCATTGCCATATTTTTCTCTTCTTTTTGTTGTATTGATCATTTCTTTGTTGCTGGTGTTGTGATGTGTCGGTTTTGTGTCACGTGCTGGACACCTTCATTTTTCTTCGTGATCAATAAAGTATCTCTACTCTACTTTTTATTATACTTGAGTGGAGAAACTGTAACAAACAAAAGTTCCCCATTGGCATTAATATAATATTATGATTCTGTTTTTTTTTTTTTTCAAGCCACATGCAAAATCAAAACAGTCAAAACTTGAAAATACATAAAGAAAAAAACAAAACTATTTTTCTAACAATTTTCTCTGAGACACATGGAGGAAAAACACCTAATGAAAGGGTCTCAGCCCTCTTTCTTCTACTTTTGACAGAATCGCTGACAAACTGATTGGGAAGGTGGCTGGAGGTGCTGGTACTACTCAGAAATCTGTCCCCGACGCCAACGTGAGCTCTCCCCAGGAGCAGCACTTAAGTGTACTACTGCCAGTGGCACATTTCAAAAAAAGAGACCAGTCCATGGTAAACATCTCCCTCCAGTCACGACGTACTGCTAAACTGACGACTGACTGATGCGTTCTTGTATACAGTATAGAATGAAGCTCCTGCTCTTTTTGTTCTTTCACGTATCTGTACAGATCTATGAATGAGTAATTCTTATTTGTTTATTTCAGTCTGTTTAGGATTCACAGGAGAACACACACCTCATCTTCAGCTCAGACATAAACGTGAAAACTGTTTTTATCAGAAAGCAAAGCAGACATCAGATACTTTAACTACAGACAACAAAACATCTGTAATTATGAAAAGTAAAAGTAGTGCTGTAACCAGTCTTTTACTATTATATGTAATATGTTTGGATTTATATTAAAGCTGAATTTAAGGTGCTATCTGATCTACTTTATGTTTGACTGGTTCATTTAAGCTAAAAATAAGGCATCCCGGTTTTGCTGAAACCACGTCTAAAGATGTAAAATAATTATTAGACCGCCCTTGTTTTCTTCAATTTATGGTTTATTTTAATGTCTGGTCCAACTAAAGGTGCATTTGTTTGGACAACTATAATGATAA
>JAPSES010000109.1:6669092-6682825 GCA_029822895.1 Maxillicosta whitleyi | reverse complement strand
AAGTAATGGTACTAATGTAATGATGAAGTAATGGTACTAATGTAATGATGAAGTAATGGTACTAATGTAATGAATTATGTTCAAAGGGATTGTGTGGATTTTGAATTTCAGATTATTTTTATAAGTGCACGATAAAGGGTTAAGCTCTAATATGTGACCAGGGACAACTAATGAAAATGAACTCTGTTGGCCTTGTTCTTTTACAGTTTCTTATGTTTCTGTTTATTAATGAGCACATGTCAAATAAAGCATTAATTACAAATATAAAGTTTGAAAATGACCACACAGCCAATATCATTAACTCAATTTGAGTTCTCCAGGACACCATATAGTATCAAGTAAACTTGTAATTGAGTTAGCGAGTTATGTATTAGATTATCCTTTTGTATGGAAGTAATGTAACAGTGCAGCTTGGTGTGGTTTTCATTTCCAAAGTGCTCCATCACAAGCAACAGTAACAGTTTTCTTTATAATTGAATGTGTTTCCATAATCTCATTCTGGAAAGGCTGTGTATTGTTTTCAATTGGAAAATCAATAATCACTGAAATGATTACAATTACTTTCTCACATCAAACCTGATATTTTTCCATATTCATCACTGGAAATTCTTTTAAACCACTGTTCAATACTTAAATGTTACTTTAAAAAAAAAAAGATTTCATCAGTAGATGTGTGGTACCTTTGAAATTTTAACTCTCCATTAGCCAAACGTCACTGAAGAAGATGAGCACAAACACCATAAAGCATCTGATAAATGACTATCAATAGCGACATGCCTTGACCTCGCCATCTCATGACCATTTTACAAGATTAATTGTCATGTTGTGACCTCTGGGATTGACCTGCGGGGTTGATCCACTGTGTCACGGACCGGTGAGTCTGTGTCGTTGGTTAGTGATGGCTGTTACCTTGGTACAGAGCTCAGATGCTCTCAGTGCTAATTGCACCATGTCTGGCAGCAGGGAGCCAAACAGATGTTCAGCAGCATCAGGATCCAGGGCCTTGGAGAGAGCAAGAGATCTGTTTATGTTTGTTGTTTTGCCACAAAACTCAGCTGTGACATTATTAGCTGTTTGGGTTGATTAGTTTCAAGAGAGGCAGATGAAAATGAACAGCTCTGGTATCATCAGGTCAACATTGTAAAGCTGCAATTATTTGTTTATAAAGAAACCCATATTTTTTTTAAAATTATTATCAATAAATAGTGGTGGGATTGAGTATTTCTATTTTATGTATATTCATCATTCTTCATCTCCACTTCATCTAATACTGTACATTTCATGTTTCTCACATTTACAGTTTTCACTCTCCTGGTTCTGCTAAAACTGCAAAATATCGGGTTGTGTTTTCCTTTGGCGAATATAGAAATTATTCCTTATTCTTCTTCAGATAAATAAACTCTGACCCTCACCCCTGGAAACGCATCACCGCAGTTAAAAAGTTCATGTTCTCATTAGACAGCAATGCTAAAAACATAACCTCAACATCTCCAGCAGTAACATTCAACATGCGTATTAGATCATGTGACTATGCACTGTGCTTTGAGTACGTTTTACTGATAAAATATATATACATAAGCTTTTAAATGTAGAATGTGTAGTAGAGTATTAGTAAGGAACTGAAGTATTTCTTCCATTTCAGAGTAGTATACTGACATTAAGATAATTACTCCCATAAGGTGAAATCACAAAAGCACACAAGAGCAAAAACAGTGCAAAAATTTAAATAAAGACAAGAAAGCTATGTATACTATTTAAATGTGCCACAGGTTGGATAGAGATACGGTTTATATAGAGAAATGGGTTAAAATTAAGCAGAATATTCATCATTCCATTTAGTTTTTGATCCAAACTTCAGTCGATTCATTTAGTTTAATATATGATATATGCCCTAATCCAAGCAATTAATGAAGAACTTAACAAACTTTCACCGATGGGATAAATGGACAACACATTTCTCTGCAAATAAGTAAACCTCAAGTACTCGACCTAAAACCCATGTTGTAAACAACTAGTCAAACTGTCGACTTGTTTGATTTTAACACAGAAAGTGAAAGAAACGACTCTGCCTCTGGCTGGACACTTCATCTATAATAATATCATCTAATCCAAATCTATGACTCTATAATACTGCGCGAGTGCAGTGACATGTCTTACACAATATATACTAGCCATATTTAAACCCAAATGTCAGAATGATCAATCACGGAGTAATTTCATCAAGGT
Source organism: Maxillicosta whitleyi (assembly GCA_029822895.1). Lineage (NCBI taxonomy): Eukaryota > Metazoa > Chordata > Actinopteri > Perciformes > Neosebastidae > Maxillicosta > Maxillicosta whitleyi. Next base: position 6,680,599 of record JAPSES010000109.1, on the reverse strand, counting down.
TGCACAACCACGGCAGCTGATTAAACAGTTTTCCTGTAAGAGATGCAAATGACCGAGCATCTGAAACAGAAAGGACAGTGCGTTCATGACAAGGAGCCTTGACTGGTGATTTAGTTTAGAACGTTTATATTATGGCAAAGGAAGCCTGACTAAACACTGTCATAAGTAATGACCTGGTTGACATCATAAACCGCTCCTATGGGTGTAATAAATGAAGGCGGCTGACAGGGCGAGACGCTGGATATAGCTGAGGTAGTATAAGCCGAGCTCTTTAAATCAGCGCAGACAGTGCATCAAATCAACTGAACTAACTCTCTATATGACTGGATACAGGTCTGTACATCACAGCAAACTGACAAAGTAATCAAGCAAAGACCGGGGGTGGGAAGTGCGAAAAAAAAACCAGTGCTTCCCCGTACAGATTTACCACAACGCCTCACATCCCCTGTTTCTGCTTTCCACTGGCCAGAGCAATAAAGCAATCTGCACGACTGCATCTGTGGACATGTGGCTGCGTAAAAATGAAACCCGTGCTCGCTCGTAACCGTAAATACAGCAGCGGTTTGAGGCTGGAGAGGCAGAAATGAACAAAACCGATGCTGTCCGTCAACCGCCTGTCTGTTATTCATAAGGTGTGTGTGCGCTCAGATGAATATTCAATGAAGGTGCTCGTCCTGTCAGTCTGTGCCATTCATGTCTTGGCTTCTCTGACATCATCGTACGCCGGTGTCTTCAATCTGGCATCTCCAGGGCAAAAAAAAAAAAATGGAGTACTTTACATAAAGCTGTTAGCCTTTCCCTATTACTTTATATCATAAATAAATCCTGCTTATGGGATTCTCTGTGATGAGTTTTTACAAATTAAAAATCCACTCTCCATATTTGCCTTGTACTTGGACCAGTCTGTTCCAGATACATGTGGCCTATTTGCTCCTGCCCTGTCAGCATATCCCACAATTAAAACACAAGCCTATCGCAGGCTCTAAATAAATCTGTAAGAGGAAAAGGCACTAAACAACCTTCATAAATAGAGTGTGTGTCAGCTTAGCAATAACAGTGCGCGTAAATAAAGCCATTTGTTGTGAGCTACAATGACATTTATGTGGCTGTTAACTGTTACTGACAAGTGTCCGATGTAAATTCTGTTTAGCTGCTTTCGCGTTATTTTACCAATTGTACGTTTATACGAAGACGCACAGTTGCAAGTGTTAAAGTTTGATCAGAGATACCGGATTAACATATTCAATTCAATCAAGACAAACTGGGCTAACAACACAAACATGATGAAGATGCAGGAAAGTACTGACAGATTTAAGTAAAAGGTTTGATTCATTAAAAGGCCTTTTATTTACCCCCTTATATGATTTCACTATTGTCTTTTAATGTGGAAAGAAGACAATAGGTTGGAAAAAAACCAAGTTGGAATCATTTTTAGACAGACTTTAAACTCACTTTTACCCTTAGAACATGTTAAATCTTTATTTCTACCATGATTGACTTCTAATTCTAATAGTTCTTGCCTTAGTTGGACAATTACATTGTATTTTAATGATACAACTGTATTTTAATAAGTGCAATTACTTTTAAGGTCGTACTCTTTTATTCCATTGATTCTAACATTTTATTACAGCTTTAGATTTTCTTGTGTTTGTGAATTTATTCAAATATGTCGAATATGACGACTTTACCTCAATAAATTCCAGGTTAAACTAAAGGTTAAATGAATGAATGTGGCCTTTAAATCTAACTCTGATTTAATATACTGTGCATTTGACAGTACTGGGCATTTCAAACTCTGGCAGTAAAAAAAAATAAAATAAAAAAAATCTTGCCATTTAAGTAGATCTGATTCAATCCAACTGCAGCAGTAACGACAAACTTCAGCCTTGGGCTAAATCCTCTCGACATGTTTAAGTTATCTGATAAAACTGCTATTCTAACATGATTTATGACATACAAACCTACCGTTGATATTACAGTGTAGGGTTTAAATAGAGCTGAGTAATAACTGGTAATGTCAGGCGCTTTATTTTCTGACAACTGCCTAAATTTGACCTTTTGGCAAAATATTAAATTATTTCTCTAGACTCCCACTTTGCCTCTGAACGCCTGTAACATTCACCTGTATGAAACCCATTATTGTTCTTGTGAAAAATGACAGAAATCCATTTGGCATGCGGGCATCCATGAAAAAATGGCTACATGTTTTTTTTTGTTTTTTTTTCTGTGACATGAGACGCTGCAGAGCAACAGTCTATATCAGTGAAACATAAAAAAAAGCCTCCTTTCCATTAAGAAAATCAGACCCCTTGTGTCTCTTCTTACAAGCTCAGGGGAAAAAAAAGGTTTATAACAAACTCTCATGTCACAGCAACAGACATCTCTCCAAATGGAATATTCCTGGCGATTTATAAGCCAGACACCAGCCCTGCGCCCCTTGATTCTCTACACAGGATGACGCAGAGCACATCAAGACAACAGATGATGGATGGCCTCTAAACAAGGCTGGAGAAAACACTGACAACTCTGAGCAACGACCAATGAACCGACAGCGCTCTGGACATCATGACGCAACTCAGGCCCATTTTCCCCTTGGTCTGTTAAAAAAAATAAATAAAAAAATCAGCAACGTGTAAAAAAACAAAAAAACATTTCAACCGAATACTGATACTTCATCCTTAAACACCTAGATGAAGATTAAACTCATGTTGGTTCAGGGGCCACATACAGCTCAATATGACCTGAAGTGGGCCGGATCATTAAAATAATAACATAATAATATATAAATAAATCATATGACTTCCGTAATTATATGTGTAATTTCTATGTTTTAATGTGAAAAAAGGAAAATAGTATCATTAAAATGTTTACATCTGCAAACAATCCTTTAAAAACATGAGAAAAACTTGAACAAAAAGAAATTTATGAAAAAAAAGGTGCAATTTTTTACAATTTGTGCCATTACTTGGGCTCAGTTCCTCATTTTAACACGTTCATTATAATGTACAGATCACAGTGCATCTACAAATACACTAAATATTTAATAACAGGTAGAATATTGGTACAATTACACTTAATTCTCTTGATTTATTTCAGGTTGTTTACATTTTTTGTAAAGGGCTAATCTATGAATGTAAATATTTTTCATGTAATTTAACTTTTGTTTTACACTAAGAGAAAAAACTTGTGGTTTTCATTATTTATAGTTTATTATGATAGTGTTTTGTTGGTCTTTTATTGATCTGAATTATTTTAACATTTTTGATTGTTCATATCTTCAGTGTAGTTTTTGTATTTCACTAATTCATCCCACAGGCCGGATTGGACCCTATGGTGGGCCGGTTTTGGGCCCCGGGCCGCATGTTTGACATCCCTGGATTAACCCAACTACTAAACTAATGGAGAGATGTTCAACACATGACGTGCATAAATATTTGATAAAGTCTTGGACATGTTTTAAATGTATCGTTCTTATTCAGTTGTTTTATTTGGTGTTGGTTTTATTGTTCTTATTTTTCATTTAGTGTTGTGTTTTTATTATTTATTTATTTTCCCATACAGCACTTTGGTCCATTGTGGTTGTTTTAAAAGTGCTTTACAAATAAGGTTGGATTGGAAACATGATTTTTGAGTGTTAAACAAAAGTAAGACACAGGAAAGTCTCCATGGAAATGAAACAGAAAATAAAAATAATTAAAATTTGACACAACAACACCGGAGAAACTCCTCAGAAACCAGACTATTTAAACACTTTAGACCTTTCTACAAATCAGCGTTACTTAATTATAAACTGCGCCGCCGTTGCCTGTTGTCACTCCCATTCGTCTCACAGCTGTGTTGACTAATTTCCGCATATGAAGCTGTCAAAACGCTAACATATATTTGTATTGATTTATAAAGCTACTGATGCCAAGCTAAATCTAATCCAATATCAAATGGTACATCCGCTTCACAGTTTACAAACAGCTGAGCGCGCTGTCATCAGTAACTAATGAGCCATCTGCGCCGATGCTGACCGGTAAGAAGACTGGTTTACAGATGCTGTCGGTCAGATAATAAAGTGCCATGATTGGATAGTTAATGTCTCATTAGTTAATGTGTCCTTTAACATCTTAAACATGTGTCCATCTGTGTTTGCATCTGCCTGCCAGAATCAAATCAATTCAGGGTCTCATTTGTGACAATAAAAGATAGTGATGTTCCATAAAATATGACTCGTAACAGGTTATAATGCGTTTACCTTAGTGCAGTACAAATGTAATGCGGTAAAGTCCCATTTCTTGGCATTTGAAGCGTTGTATCTCAGTATTGCATCCTGTAAAAACCCATTTCATTAGTACTTGTGGAACATAAATGTAATCTTAAACAACAGTTAAATTATAAAAAAGAATCAATATGGATAATTTGAGAAGAAAAGAATCTGTTAAAGCCTTATATCCAGTTGCAATAGAAGTTTGACTTTCAGTTCATTAGCTTAGGACGCCATCTTGTGGCAATTTTTTGGGGTCATAACACCTAAACGGCACAGCACAGAACTCCTTATTGTAAAAGAATAGAAGAGAATACTTTATTTATCCCACCCCAGGGAAATTTCACAGTTACAGCAGTATAATAAAGTGCTGAATAAACGTTAATAATTCAGAAAATAGAACAAAACTTACCTTTAGGTCGAGAAGACTTGCAAATTCCTTAGTTAAAGCTTCTTCAATCAACTCCCACCGACTTTTATTCTGAAGTTCTTGAGTTTCCTGCAGGAGAACAAATGTAATCAGCTCTCTGCAAAGGACGATTCGTGTAGTGAAGAACAGTGGAAAAGGAAGTTTTCAGAGTCTTTAATAGAGGTACAAAAAAATCTGAATTAAAAACATGCGAGTATTACCTGCGTAAACAGTTCATGAATTTAAGTATAAGCACTTGCTTCCTCTGACCGATCAATTTATTATCTATGAATTAACTCATTATCTATCATTCATTCTTTCAGTTTCCTCACTAGGGTCATGGGGGTGGGGTGGGGGTGGGGTTGCCAGAGCCTATGCCAGCTACCCATGGGCGAAGGCGGGGCACACCCTGGACATGTCTCCAGTTCTTCACAACGCTGACATGTACAAACACTCTCACATTCACACCTATGGGCAATTTAGAGTGATTGTGACTTAAGAATTTATCAGTGCGTGTCTTTAGATAATGGAGGGAAGCCGGAGAAAACACACACAGACGCAGGGAGAACATGCAATCTCCACACAGAAAGGTCCCACTCCCATTGACTGGTGTGGGAATTGAACCCGGGACCTTATTGCTACATGAGGCACTGTGTCGAATTAGCTCATTAGCGGTAAATGTTCTGTGTCGCTGTCATTTCTGCTGCTACTTTAAACCCAGAGACACCAGCTAAATCTGAGGGCTCAACACAAGCTTAATGGGAGAGTAAGAAGGGGAAAAAAGTGGCAGTGGTGCTCTCAACAACTTCTAGACATCTGAGCCTTGCACTTTAATTCAAAGTGTATACCGTACTATTCATCTTGGAATATTTACCAATGCTTAAACTCAAATTATGAAGTCTTACCTCATCTTTTACAGGAAACAAATTCCTACTGGAACAGGGCATTTTGACATGAACGTCATCCCAGCTGTCCCTAAACTTCGTCGGATATGGTACTGGAACTCTACCCTTCTGAAGGAGGTCTGTCTGTCAAAGTGGAAGACAAACATAGTTAATTATTGTATTCTTTGTTTTTGCAGGAAACTGACGGATAGAACATAGCACCTGTGAAATCATTTTTTTGTGATTTAAACCATATGCACCAATCATCCATAACACTGGCTATGTTCAGACAGCAGGTCTAAATGCACAATTCGGATTGTTTGGTGAAATCTGACTTCTTTGTGTGCTCCTTCATATTAAACATTAAATGCAACTTCTATCAGTTTTGAGTATGAACTGAATGCGACCCCTGAAGTGACCTGCATGTGCAAAGTACTGATATAATACGTAACTATTCAGGCGAGCACTCTATTTATGGAAGTAAATATGTTTTTCCCGTGGCTCCTCCTCTTGGGATGCAAAATTGTCACGTTTGGTGCATTTCATTGAGATAAAGGTCAAATAAATATGACCTGCCTGTTCAGACTGAAGTTACATTGCAAAATATCAAATATATATTGGATTTAGAATTATATATGAAAGTGGCCTGGTTTGGATTTCAATGAATGAAATTAGTGCTATTCAAACTGTCTGTAAAAGATCGGATACAGGTCATATATGGGGGAAAAAAATTGTATTTCGGCCACATTTGCCTTCAATCTGAGCGTAGCTATTATGCCCACTGACAGGCACAGACAAGCGGTGTTAATGTTGATTATTTCATTACAATAGGATCTGTCAGTGAGTGGGATATACTAAGCAGAAAGTGAATATTTTAAAAATAAGGCCTAAGATAAGCTGGTATAAAATGACACCAAGGAGTGTAACGAAAAGAGAATTGCTCAAACCCGTATCATCACGGTGTGTTGTCCAGGAACATCCTTCAGTGGATGAAGCGGTCTGCCGCATTCAGGCATTCTCCTCAGTTCACTGATCGGCACCCCCAGCCATGTCACACCAGGCTTGTCACTTCCCTTTTCCACATCTGCTTCTTTTGGATCAGACCGTCCACGTTTGGCAGCAAAACCAGATGATGATGATGATGATGATGACGATCCCCCCGAAAAGAAGTCTGTGATTTTACTGTGATGTTTAACAGAGAACGCCGCCGTTTTAGAGGATGTCTCCATTTCCTGTTCATCCAGATCACCATCGTCACTGGTCAGAATCTCAAACTCATCAGCTGCAGTCCGTGTTGGCTGTAAAGCATCTTCCTCCAGGTCCTGCGGTGTCAGGGGTTGGGTTTCTTCATCCACATCAGACACAGCAGCAGGTTGTTTTGCATTTTGGCAGTCCACAGATTGAGCCGAAGTGCTTTGAACAACACCTTCATCAGTCATTTCAACATTCTCTTGGTTCTGGTCCACTTCATCACTGTTTTTCTGAGGCTTCACTAGCCATCGGTCGAGAGTATTTTTTAACTTTTTTTGCTGCCTGGGGCTGATTCTGTTGGGATTGTTTATTTTCACACCTCGTAGCCCACCTGCTCCAGTCTTCGGCTTTATATCCATTTGTTTTTCTCTCTTGTCTTCACTTCTTTCTTTTTCCACTATGACATTATTTATGTTCTCCAAGTGCAAAGAGGAACCTGAAAATTTTAGAGAGGTGTGATTAAAAAAAACAAAACAAAAAAAAAAACAATGGCCAACAGCTTGTTTGAAGACATACAAATCCATTCTAAAAATGTTTCTGGGAACAGCCATAACCTGAGTGTGGCAATAATTGTGCTGTTATAAGATTAGCCATTAGATAAGAAATATTGCCTGTGAGTGGATTCATCAAAATTAAATTGGCTTATGTTTTCAACCAACTCAAGCATTTTAAAACCACTTATTCCAGGATTATTTCATACTTATTTCATATTTAAATAATTACATAAATGATCAAATGATAATCATCAAATTACATCAAAATGTTACCTGGTTTTATTCTAACAAAATCAGAGAATATCTGTTGAACTTCTGCGATCAGACATTTATTAATTTATCATATTATTTCTCTGCCGACAATTTAGACAGACATCAGTATCTGACAAGATACAACTCACAAAAATTCATACTGCACTACCATTTAGAAAACTGTTTTCCATGAAGAACCCATCAGAGATTTATCAAGACTACACAATTTGTGAGAGGGGTATCATCTCATCGGCTGAGGCACAAAAATCCTCAGCTTGTGAAAGAATTATTTCAAAGTCTTAAGGAAAGGTGATTCACAGATTTGGTTGTAATCTTGCAGATTTACAATTTTGAACACTACAAATGAGTGAATGTTCAAACAGTAAATTAACCATTGGTGCAAGCAAGCAATTTATACATATATGCAGCTTTTTTTTTACAAAAACAAAACAAAAAACATTATTCCCATTTTGTGTCTGTATAATCATCAAAAAAAAAAAAAAAAAAAAAAACATAACCAAACATCTAACCTTGTAAAGATGAATGGGACTTTGGGGCACTGATTTCAATCCTGAGTTTCTTCACCAATGGTTCAAAGTCTGTCAGGGCAGTCATTCTGTGGAATACACAAGGCATGTACAATTCACGATAACTTCTTGGATGTTAAATGACTCGATGAACTGCATGCAATGAAAGCTGCATACTCACAATATAACTGGAGCTGACACCACAGAAGACGTCTTGCTTCGGTTTGTCCAGGCTTGTTGTTTAGGCACTGATTTCTTCAGGATTTTAATGATTCGCAAAATGCCGTGTGCAGCCATGCACTAGATAAACTGCTGAAAGGAAGCACATACACGAACACTGTAAATATACCTACTACATATATGGACTTTCAGCATGATACAGGTATATTGTGAAGTGCTTTGACTTTTTACACCTATCCCTTGAATCGTAGTAATGTTTAACTTCTGAAAATGCCTGTTTGCTGCACAGTGGGCTTAAATATAGGTTATAACACCGGTTTCAATTACATTTCTTGCTAGCTCAACGTGACAATCAACTGGAGTTAGCACACATGCTAACTAGCTAGGTTTGAAGTGTACACGTTTGTGAAATGATTCGCCCAAAAAGACACAACACTTAACCTGGTACTTTGAGTGTTTTTAACAGATGGTATATCAAAATATAAGACTCAAACAGCCATTAGTTCAGGAGAATAGTACACAGTTTTGCCCGGTATTGTTGTGAAATTGTCATACCATGGAATAACCAGTAAACACTGCCGCTATTGAGTGACGTAATGATCCTAAAAATATCGCGAGATTTCAGCATATCCGCCACTTTTTAAGGAGGTACATTTAAATAAAAAACAACTGACGGAAGTATGAAAAAGAATAACAATTTCTCATAATTTTACAGTAATATTTTAAAATCAGTACTTTTTCTATTTGCATTCCTCATATTTATTAAGTACGTGAGGGAATTTGTACGATTGTATATGATTCTGCTTCAGTAAAGGAAAAAAAAAAACAGCAAAAGTGTGTTTTTATTGTTGTGATTGGTTGAAATAATTATATATATATTTCTGCTGTGACAAACGAATAGGTCAACATTGTTTAGAAATGTAACTTATTCGCATATCAAGGTTTACTCATGCTCAAATATGAAGAAACCCGGCAATATGCACATGATGTTCCCTTTACACACTTAATATAGTATATTCTAAATATAGTATTTAAGTTGCCTAAATGAAAACTAAACAAGTAACAGGAATTAAGAATGTTGTTCATTGTGTAACTTGGAAGATGAAACAATGGACTATCTGTATTTTTTTTAATGCAGTCTTAAAATGTACATTCCCCTTTTACCATCTCACATGTTTTATTTTATATGGACAACCTGGACACTTCATCTTCTGATGTCATTAATATTGTAATACCTTTGGTCAAGTATCACATTCACTGTAGCAAATGGACCCTCAAAAATAAACCCTCCTTCCATTGTTTTATGAATGAATTTACACTGTTTAACAGGTCTCTTACTTCTTTAGGAAACTGGAAAACAGCTAGAATTATCAGCCAACTCATACCAAAATTGTCAGTATTTTTGATCAGTTTGATTCTTCTTTTGATATTTGAAATGTGCAATGTTATTTGTTACTTGCTAAACCACTTGTTCTTTTTGTACTATGCATGCAGAAACAATAACTCATCTCTTTTGGCACTGTAACTTAAAGTGTGGAAACATCTGTCAAAATTTATGTTTGAAAAAAGTGGATATTGGTTCATCAGGTTGTTGTTGTTTTTTTTTTTGTTTTTTTTTCTAATGAGGTAAAAGATAAAGATAAAATCTTTATTACCAGTGTATTATTTCTCCTCTCAAAGTTCCCTTATCCATAAATCACAATTTTCTGGGGAAAGACCAAACTTTATTGTTTTCTGTAAAACCTTCCAACTATACCTGCAGTCCCATGCTCTTATTGAAAATATGAAAACTCTAAAAACTAAATACATCTGTGAAAAATGTACTATATGATGTAATTATAATGTTGCTTGGTTTCTCTCTCTTTTTTTCTTTTTATGTATTTTTGTACATTATTTAAATATTTGGTGAATGCTGTTATTTGCTATCTGTATGGCTGTTTTTTTTTATTTTTTTTTAAATTTTATTTTTTTATTTTTTTTATTTCAATAAAGAGGAAAAACATGCAATTTGTGAGTATTCTTACTGAATGGCGTCAGCTTGCGGATTGTTAGTCGCCAACGAGTGTTTGTAGTATGTTTTTATTTAATAAAACAATAAAATAACCTAAATTAATAATGTTGAAAAATCTAGAAACAATCAGTGTAACAGGAAAATAATATTATTTGAATGAATGATACAAATAATTAATATAGTAAACTGTTATTTCCGAATTTGTATTATTTTCTTAAACACAGAGTAACATTAGATTAGAGACAATAAAGAGGCAATAAATACAAAATTAAATAGAATATTGTGTGGTTTGAATAACCGTCTGAAGTAGATGAAATATTCCGTTTTGACCGACAAAAAAAAAAACAAAAAAAAAAACAAAAAACAAAAAAACGGCTGTGTCCATGTGGGAAGGCGTAAACCGTCATCTGTACTGTTTTGGAAGTTTCAGTTCTGCGATTGACCGCAAAGTTCCGTTTTCGTCATGCAACTCCTACACAGTCCCACATATAACCCTACTATGCAAAGACTGGTCTTCCAGGTGGGAATCCTTCTTCTAATATTGCCAGTGTCATCGGATCCACCTGTCTGTCCCTGCACTGGGTTGTTTACAGGAGCGCCATAGTGGGGCTCACCTGTCGTTGGCCACACACCTGAAGGGACACCTGAGCACCAGGAAGAAGCGCACAAAACACGAGCCTTACATCCAGCAACAGCAGAGGCTCCGATGGGGACATAATCCAAGCTTTGTAAACCACGACCATGAGCCAAAAATACTCACTTTTTGCTTGTTTCTTGCTTTGTTGCATCCCGGGGACTGTCTGCAAAGGTGAGTCGCTGTGTTTTTTTTTTTCGTTTTTTTTTTCAATGTTACTACGATCTGCTGTGTCTGGATGTTTCAACATGAGCTTTTTCATCCACAAATGTGTTATCTGCACATTTATTTACAGTTAAACCCGACAGTATGGAGTATACGACGAAAGCAGAATTAAAACGGTCGTGTTAAAAATTTACTTGATTTTTCTCCAGACGTGAACGCATCACGATGCATCTATTTTTGTTTCCTGTTCTTTCTGTTTCTTAGACTTTTTGGATGGATTGAGCTCAAATCCGTCGAAGTACTCTATTGTTAATCCACAAGTGATTCGCAGATGGTCAAGGAGCATTGATAGATCTCAGTTTAAAGATGTAGGTGAACATTATTGGCTTTTTTTTTTTTTTTTTTTTTTTAAATTATATTTTTTTAAATAATGTGGTAATATGTAAAAATG
>JAPSES010000109.1:6638009-6648470 GCA_029822895.1 Maxillicosta whitleyi | reverse complement strand
CGGTTTATAGTGGATCTTAATTTCATTTCATGTAGGTTTATTTGACTTTTTCAGGTGAAAAATTTGGGAACTGCCACAAAAGTACCAATGGGTCTTTATGGGTTAATGTTTAAGTGACTGTTCAAGAATCTTAAAAAAAAAAAAAAAGTGTATATTATCTAAATTAAGAATTAAATAAACATAACAATAAATCACACAGATAAATATCTCTGATATTTTTATGAACGAAAGAAAGATTACACCTCATCAGTAACATTCCAATTTCTACCTGATAGCTTTGGCTGCCTAAAAAAAAAAAAAAAAAAAGGAAGAAGGAAAAAATAGAAAACTCCATCCAATAGTCCCCCAGACTCTAATGGATTAGATCACCTGCTTCCCTTGTGGATTCACAGGCTTTTGTCCGGACCTTTATCGCGGCGTTTTTATCATAAATACTGTAAACATTTTATTTGACGTCCGCCTGTGGCACTTCCTGTGTAATACAATTACCTTCTAGACAACCAGATCCAGTCCAGGTGGATCGTGGGTTACAGTGTGTTCTACTTTACTGTTGCGCACAGGTGGATGGAACACTGCTCCTGTTGGACATAACGGATTTATTCATTTTACCCATAATCAAATTTACTTAAAGGGATTATTATTTGTTAGTCATATCGAGTGAGAATGCATGTTTATTCGTAAAGTGGCTGAAATAACTTCATTTGTCCAAATCCTCTTTTGTTTTTTTTTTTGTTTTGTTTTGTTTTTTTTGTTTTTTAATTTGCGTGCGTAAATTGTTAAACCGTGTGCGTAATTGGTAATATTTGTGCCAAGGCCCAGCTGCCTCGTTCCGGGCTGAGGTGTGATAAGTATCTGACCATTTAGTCAATTTTCTGACAGGTGATTGCGCCTCGTGCACGCCCAAAGAAGAAGAAGAAGAAAAAAAACGAGACATTTTCCTCTTTAATCTAATTGGATGATAAGTGGGTGCGTGCTGTTGAGCCTGCAGCCAAAACGCTTGCGCGGCCTTTTTTCTTCGCAGTCCATTCCCGTCACATCCCCTGGCGGTTTCATCTCCAATCCCATTTGCTATTGTACCTGCCCAATAGCAGAGACCGAGCGCGTTTTAACTCGGATGGCATTTTTATTTCATCGTTACAATCCTGCGAAAGTTTGACGCGGAGATCCGTGCGCTCGCGCTCCGGTCGTCTCCAAGAGTTGGACGCAGCTTTTAGTGACTCTCTAGGTTTTTTTTCCCTCCTCTTTATTTGATTTCATTACAAGACAGGCATTTTTAAGTCTTTTCCCTTCTCCATTGTAAGTTTTTCATGGTGATCCACAGCGGACATTAAACGGTGATGGCAGACTCTGATGCGCAAGAGACTCGCCAACCCGCAAAAGAGTCGCCGTTCTCCATCAAGAACCTCCTCAACATCGACGACAAACCCACGAAGCCGAAAACCTTCCTCACCTCATCCAAAGGAGTGTTTGAAGGCAGCCTTTTCTCTCGCCTCGGTGACTTATCTTTCCCTCGGTTCGACTTGCCCGCACAGAGAATTGGACTATCTGCGCAATATTTGGAAAGAGCGTCTGCCTGGTGGTACCCGTACACTCTGGGCTCTCATCTGAGGACCGCAGGTAAAATATGATCATTTATTTAATTGTGCAGATCATTAAATTGTAGAATTACAGCGTGAAAAGGTTCCAAAGTTGCCTATAGGCATGATTGTATATGAAGAAATAATTTAAGAAAATGCAAAACATTTTGTATTTTAACAAAACGAAACTGATATTTTTAATGTAAAAATACACAAACGCAGGCTTTTATAATTGTAAATAATCACATTAATTCTACTATTTTAATATTTTCTGCAGGATCTGATAAAACAAACCCAAGGGACGTTTCACCGATACCGGACAGGCGTTCCCCGGATCTCCAAAAAAGTGACCAGGATGCCAAAGAGGAGAGCGCAGACGACGACATCACCCTGGAGGAAAGTGATGTAGAGGAGCCAAAGAAAGACCTGGACCAGGAGGACGACTGGAGGAGGAAAACGGACGATCTGGACTCTGACAAGAAGCCCTGTCGGAAGAAGAAAACGCGCACCGTGTTTTCCCGGAGTCAGGTGTTCCAGCTGGAGTCCACCTTCGACATCAAGCGGTACCTGAGCAGCTCGGAGAGAGCGGGCCTGGCCGCGTCCCTGCACCTGACGGAGACGCAGGTGAAGATCTGGTTTCAGAACCGGAGGAATAAGTGGAAAAGGCAGCTGGCCGCGGAGCTGGAGGCTGCCAACCTGAGCCATGCTGCGGCGCAGAGGATTGTGCGGGTTCCGATACTTTACCATGAGAACGGGGCCCCGGAGAGCAGCGGGGGCCCTGCGGGAAACTCCCCCGGGAGTCAGTCCCTCCTGGCTTTCCCGCATCACATGTACTATTCCCACGCAGTCCCACTGCTGAGGCCAGTTTAACCACTGACTGTGTCCTGATATGAGGTGTACATATGTTTTTAAATGAGGACGAGATGCATTGAAAAATTAACAGTTTTGTATATTTTGTAGATTCAACTGAAACGATGTTAAGTCTATTATTATTATTATTATTATTATTATTAATAAAGTGTCCTTGAGCAATACACAGAGCCCATTATGAGCTTTTGTGTTTCAGGGTAATAGTCAAACATTATTATTATGATTATTATTATTATATGTGTAGTCTATTGTTTTCTATTGCGTTAAACAGGGTTGACTGTGCATATGTACTTTACAGAAATTTGTGTCAGTGTTTGTAGCTGCAAATGTGGAATTTAAGATTTTGATATTTTCCAATATTGTGCAATACTGTTGGCTTCACATCCACTCGTTTCATTTATCTTTCGCCCACTTTTACAGGAAAAAAAAGAATAGTCTTTATAAAGGTGAGGACAATCATGTGATCCTTATAATAGATCGATGACAAACTGCAGGTGATTTTTTTTGTTTGTTTATTTTTTTTCCGGTATCTTTTAAAGCCATGAATGAGCCAAAAAAATAGCCTTTGTTTGTGTATGGTTTTCTTCTGATATTGTTATTGAAATTCTGTATATTATATGGTCTTATACTCAGTAAAGATTTCGTTCCAAAAAACGAGATGCATGATATGATTGATGTCCCACATAAAAAATGGATTACTATTTCAGATTTATATTGTGTGCTGATGGATATTTATCATCAGACACTGGGTTACACGGGCTGTTCTGCAAAATCAGATCTCACAATTAAATGATTTCAACTCCTTTAATCTAGGGAAGCCTGCTTGTTTATATCATGGCAGGGGAAAAAATGGATAAAAAATGGATTTTGAACGATAATGGCCTCCACACGAACACATGGTCATCTGCACATGATCTTTTGTGCTAATGAAAATTTAATAAGCTTAATTACAAATGTGAATGACCTCAAATGTGAATCACTTCTCGAAAGAAATTAAGATGGTGATCATAAAATGAAGGGATGTTCTGATGGGTGAATTAACTTGAAGCAGATGTTTTTCATGGATATTTTATTTTTTATTTATTTAATTTTTTTAATGATGTAGATGGACCTCCTGCTTAATTCCCATGTGATATTTCTATTTGAAATATGAAAACCTTAAAGAGGAAAGATAAAACTATACAGACTAAGTAAAAGGCAGTAAAATGTTAATATCTACATATTTAATGAGGGAAAGTAGTTTTAATTCAGGGACATTTTTCTTTTCATTGTAACGTGGTGCTAGATTTGGTTCATGTTGGACCAAAAATATGAACAATAGTTTGCACTGTTTAGTCAAAATACATCCTAAACTGTTTTTATATCATTTCCTGCTGAACTGACAACATTCCCATGTTTTATAATATCATGACTTTATGGAGATTATACTCTAAAAACCCTGCAACTTTTATAATATTTTCATTTTATTTAACGCAAAATTATGAGACAGATCAACTCATTAATATGACATAAACCCACGAGGATGTGTGTATTTTAGGTATATGAAACATGTAATATACTTTGTTTTAGATTCTGTAATAGTTAATCACACCATTTGCGTCACATATAAAATGAAATAAAATGAACTGCATTTGGATTCAAAATTTGGATTTAAAAATGAGAAAGGTTTTCAGTGTGTGTCTTTCAGGGTTACAAGACTTTGGAAACCAAATCAATTTGAGACATGAAATTTATAATTAAAATAAAACGGAGATTCATTCATTTATTTAACATAGCCTATGGGTGAATAAATAACTCTTAGAATCCATGATTAAGACAATGTTGTGAAGTAAGATTTAAAAAAAAAAAAAGCTAATAATAAAATATAATTGATCGTTATTGTTTGAAGAAAAAAATATATACGTGGTAAAAAAAAAAAAACAAAAAAAAAAAAAAAAATGTAAAAACTACACTGGAGTCTCGTCATTCCAGTAATTCAGATGTAACAGGAATGCAGCAGACGTGCAGTCATTTGTCACGTGACAAGCACGTCGCCTACGGATGACGCCCGCTAAAGGAAAATCCACCAATCAGAACCCGAGCGGGAATTTGAACGTTCGTCTCAGCCAATCAGGAGCTTCATGCACCAGGAAAGGCAGTTGGATTAGCTAAAGGCACGCAGCCACATTGCTTTATACTATTTTCCTCCTTTTTATTGAGAGAAATAATAAATCAAACGCAACAATAAAAAGCCAAAGGAAAAGAAACAGCTGTATTAGGATCACACGCATCCGAAAAAGTAAGTAGTGCGAAGCCGCTTATGATTTGTAACCGGTATTAGCTTAGCACTGAAGCTAATGTTAGCAAACACCAGGGTAGTCGGTGTAGGTTAGCTATCGAGCTAACCGATAATGGCATGCCTCGTTTATTCGGTATAAGTACTTCATAACAAGCCAACTCGTGTAACAATAAAATGTCAAATACCAATATACAGATGCCGTCGTAGAACAGCCATAAGCAGTGTGATTTATCTCCGTTTTAAGATGCTATGCTAACCAGCTAGCTTAGCTGTCACAGAGAAGACAGCCAGTGCGACAATGATTTCTAGGTTTCTTGTAATAATTGGTGTAAAGATTAGATATTTCAGATACAGAATTTGTTCACACAAGCATATAACATTACTGCAGGGTGTTGCATAGTAATCAGCGCTTTGAATTCAGTTTATTTTACACCAGGAATAATAACATCCTAATGCTTATCACTAAATATAACAACTTTAATATTACGCTGCTGCAAATTGGATAAATATGAAGTTATATTTGCCTCATTAAAACAGTAACATACAATGATACTCAAGAGACAAAAACCTAATAAACTGCCTGAAAAATATAGCAAGCATGTAAAGATTAAAAAAAATCTAGTGGAAACTAATAATGGCAACAAGAAGTCCCATAACATTACCTATAATAAAACAAAAAGTGACATAACTACAGTTAAATCAAATAGTAACAGGCCAGGAAGAGATAAAAAAAATAAAATAAAATAAGCATGCTGTAAGTAGGTGTGGCAGGTCTGGATGCTTTCTATCCAAAGTTTTATCATTACATGCAAATAAATTATGAAAATGCATTCTATATCCTATATTTATGCTTTTATTGTATTGATGTTTTTCTGAAGTAGCATATTCAAGAATTGGGAACTTGTTAAGGCCATCTGGCTGAAGAAAAGCTCTACTGTTTTTTGGACATTAACTCAGATTTCATTAGACTGAACTAATTAAGTTAGCTACAATTAATTTATGTGCAGTAAAGTTGTCAACTGTTTTGATGAAAATCCATATCTGCTTTTTCATCAGTGTGGCCTCCACGAAACACAAACGAACGTATATTAAAAATATCCTCTAAATTTGTGTCTAGTATCTAACAGTGTGGTGGTGAAAATTTGTTGTAAAGCTGTTTGTGTTTAGCACTAATAGCTACTGCTAATATTTTCAATTTGTATGATTTTACCTACAGTGTATAGTGGTCAGAAGCCCTTTATGAATCTACTAAAATGTATATAATAACTGGTACTGATTAAAACATTGAATATTTGCAAAAGCATCAACTGAAATGATTGCACAGACTTAACATTTTGTCCACAATTTGTTTGTGTTTTTTTTTCTCTCAGTAAATATAACATTATTTGTGTGTTTTGAAGGATCACAGAGCAATATTGTCAAGCTTCATGTTGTTTTGCTTTCATTCAGATGACTGGCTCAAACGAGTACAAGCTGAACCAAGGCCCAGAGGACGGCATCTCTGCGGTCAAGTTCAGTCCCAGCACAGCCCAGTTCCTGCTGGTTTCCTCCTGGGACTGCACGGTCCGTCTCTTTGATGTTGGGGGCAATTCCATGCGGATGAAGTACCAGCACACAGCTCCAGTTCTTGACTGCGCTTTTTATGTAGGTCTCAGTTTGATTTACCTTTTCAAATAACTGAGTTGGGAAAACACAGATATTCATCCATGAGTATTTAATTGCAGGACCCAACACATTCCTGGAGTGGAGGTGTAGATGCACAGTTAAAGATGCATGACTTGAACACAGACCAAGGTATGTCCTGATCAGATGTGTGTCACATTCTCAGGCTGTAAACCTTGTACAACTTCTTTATCATCTGTTCAGTGTCCTCAGTTCATTTATTTTCTCTTCTGAAAATAGACACAATAGTTGGAACGCATGACGCTCCCATTCGGTGTGTGGAGTACTGCCCAGAAGTAAACGTCATGGTAACGGGTAGCTGGGACCGATCAGTCCGGCTGTGGGACCCAAGGACGCCCTGCAATGCTGGCACCTTCACTCAGCCTGAAAAGGTAGAGAAATGGACACATAATCACGGTTTTCTTTATCGATAAAAGGTTGATGTATAAAAACTAATTCTGGATTTACTGCTATAGATGTTCTAAAACACAGGTATGATAATATTAACGGTTCAAAATCATATGAAATTATCTTTAATTCTAACATGTTAATCATCTGAAAACCCTTGTGAAAAAACGTAGGAGATGGATGGATAGACAGTAAAAAAAAAAAAAAAAAAAAGAAATGATCCTAGCTTTTGTGTTACTAGACTCCCAATCTTCCTTCATATTGTACTTTTTTGCTGGTATGGACATGAAAAAGGGTCTTAAATTGCATTCATAATGATCTTAGTCTTAAATGTATCTTGCCGAAACACGCAGAAACCCTCAAAGGTGTCTTTTCGAATCAGAAGAAGAGATGGCTTTAAAGTCACTTTGACATGATAGTGTCAGAGCTAATGAGGTGGTTCACTGTTAAAGGGAAACACCCAAACCTGTTGAATCTGATCTGTCACATATGTGCAGGTATCATGTGTAAATCATTTATGTGGTGTCCTCTCACCTCATACTTGTCATTTTTATTGAAGGTCTACACCCTGTCTGTAGCCGGAGACAGGCTGATAGTGGGCACAGCTGGGAGGAGAGTCCTGGTCTGGGATCTGAGGAACATGGGTTACGTACAGCAAAGAAGAGAGTCCAGTCTCAAGTACCAGACCCGCTGCATCCGAGCCTTCCCCAACAAACAGGTGAGGTTCAACAGATCCCACTTTAGATCAATGGGAGCACATTTACACTTAATGATAGTGTTACTGCCACCGAGTCCTCTGTTTACGCGAAGAAACGGGGATGCAAGCTCATATTTTCTGTCTTGGCTTCAGGGCTACGTGTTGAGTTCAATTGAGGGCCGTGTCGCTGTGGAGTACCTGGACCCCAGCCAGGAGGTTCAGAAGAAGAAGTATGCCTTCAAGTGCCACAGGCTGAAGGAGGAAGGGATCGAGCATGTCTACCCCGTCAATGCCATCTCATTTCACAGTGTTCATAACACTTTTGCTACAGGTATGTTTATTCTGAGTATTGAACGATGAAGAGTTTCGGAAAGGGTTTGATAGCAACAAGGCTCTTTTTGTGTTTTTTAAAAAGAAACAAAAATAAACCTCTTCTGCCACATTTCCAGAAGCTGTAACTTGTCAAATTTCACATTTTTATCACTTTATCTCAGGTCTGACTAATCGGGTTAATCCAACTGTTTGATATTAACTCAGACTTTTGAGTCCATATAGACACGTCTGAGTTATGTCGGTTTTACTATTAATAAAGAAAAAAAAAAGTATATTTTTTTCTGCATATAATTTGGCAGGCCTTTTTTGTCTGCCCAACTTTGAAGCAGGTCAAGTTGTGTCACACATACCCACACCTTAAGTGGGAAGAAACCAGCTAACATCAGATGGATTTTGTAATTACATTCCAGGTTCAAACGCCAAAAAATAAAATCATTATTGGTATCAGCTGTTGAGCAATGTGTTATTTTAAAAATTAACACCGGTCCAGAATTTTGCAGTTGGTGCATCCATAAGAAACAGGATTTCAGCTTCTAAAAGAGGAGATTTTTAAAGGACTTTTAATATGTTTTCCATTTTCTCTGTATTCATGTGAAAATGACAGTTTGGATAATAATGTCAGACCCCAGTATGTACGTACCTGTTGTTGCTTTCCGTAATGGTCGTATAAATCAGCGTCACTTCTGTGTCGTCTGCTCAGAGTTGTTTTCTCGTCTGAATTTCTACGTCCGCCACCAAAGACTGAATCTACGTCACCGACCATTTTCAAATAAATCCAGTCAAAATGCCGCTACACTGTATTGAAAATTGAACGTAGCAGGAGAACATTAGCGCAGTGGCCCAAAATTATAGCCTAACGGGCCGTGCCGGTACTTTGTACTATCTAGAACCCTGATTTATATTGAAGTTATGATCCAGTTATCGGTATCTTTGCAGGGCCCAGTGAGAAATGAGCCATGGCATTAGAGTTTATAAATACATTTTACAATTTAGGAAAATACATTTTTCCTAAATTCTGAGTCCCAAATTTCTGGCAGTATGGCTGTGAAATGGACACTAAATTGGGTTTGAAGCAGTCTTAGATTAGGAACTCTGCCCTGACGACTCAAACCAACACCAGAAGTAACTGGAGTTTGAGGTTAAAGCCTCCATGTTTTACCTGAAGGTTCACAGTTCAAACGTTGCCAGAAACAACATGTTTACGGTAGTTTTTGTGTTTGTAACATGAACAGATGTTTTTGTAAAATGAAGGGCACGTGGGCATATATATATATATATATATATATATATTTATTTATTTTTTATTAATTCCCTAAACCAGCTTAAACCGTCTTGTGACTTTTGGGATCAAGCTGCAGAGGTTTCACGTTGAACCCGTAGTTTATTACGGATCCTTATCTAAACCTTCCGAGCGTCACCTTGAGCCTGTCCTTCCCCCCCCAGGTGGCTCGGACGGCTTCGTAAACATCTGGGATCCGTTCAACAAGAAGCGCCTGTGTCAGTTCCACCGCTACCCCACAAGCATCGCCTCGCTGGCCTTCAGCAACGACGGCACCATGCTCGCCATTGCCTCCTCCTACATGCACGAGAAGGGAGACATCAGCCACCCGGAGGACGCCATCTTCATCCGCCAAGTCACAGACGCAGAGACCAAACCCAAGTGAGTGGGCCGTCCTCAGCCCCCGCGGTCGCTGCCGCCGCTGCATAGTCCGCAGTCGGTTTACACGTGGAATCAGTCAGCAGCTGCAAACAAAGGGCACGTACAGCTGCGGCATATGCCGATCGTTATCTGTGTCTGTCCACTTTTCAATATCCGACGGTTGAAAGATAGACAGATGAGAACTTGAACATCCTTCCAGCAGTTTGTTTATTATGAAAAGCAATCCAATACGAGAGCTCCGCAAATAAAAACAAAACCAGATAAACAGCAAAATAAATAAAAAGCAAAAAAAAAAAATATAATAAAAGGAAGAATAATTGTTGTGCCTGTCATAAAAGCTTTTAACGAATGTACAATATTGTGCAAAAATGACTCCACCTTCAGCTTTGTAGTGTTTTCAGGATTAAAATGAGCGTTTATATTTGTCATTCACATACAGGAAATATGTGCACAGCCTTAAAAGACACAGAAAAAACAGAAATCAGTGGGTCGTAAAGATTAGACTCGCTATTCTGTGTGACCCTTGACCCCATGACCGAATGGAAACATCAAAAAAATTAATGCAATAACCCTGACAAACCTAATGTTGGACTTGAGTGCAGTACTGTATCTTTCCACGGATGCAAATTATTTGTGCAATTTTGTGGTGAAAGTCGTCTTTTTTTTACGTATATGAATCTTCAATGTCTTCCTCCATGTCAATAGTCGCTTCTCCATTGACCCCCAAATTGAGCGAATATAACTAGCGCATAAATATTTGCCTAATGGAATCCAATAATCTTGCCAAAACTCACATTTATAATTGAAAATTTTTTTGTTGGCAGGAGTTGTAGCACAAATGGTATATCAAGCAAAACTGCAATGGAAAAATGGAAAACGCAACTAGAGTCACATGAATGACATGTGACACATAAACAGTACCGCAGTGAACATGTGACACATAAACAGTACCGCAGTGAACATGTGACACATAAAC
>JAPSES010000109.1:6611552-6627599 GCA_029822895.1 Maxillicosta whitleyi | reverse complement strand
GTAAGGAGTAGAAAGTACAGATAACTGCCACAAAATGTAGTGAAGTAAAAGTAAAAGTATGCATTAGTATTTTTACTTTAAGTACAAATACAAAAAAAATACTTAAGTACAGACTGGTTAGACTAGCGGTTTACACCACTAGCTTTGGTACGGAAGATGGGTGGTTTGAGACCCATGTGGGCCCTTGGTTAAGGCCCTTTTACACTATACATCCTTATACCTGTAGCCACAAGGGGGCGGAGTCTCATTGTGCCTGGATAAATACAGAGGGTTGTGTCAGGAAGGGCATCCAACATAAAAACCTGTGACGGCCGGTTTAGCAACATTAGCTTTACTTAAATACAGTAACGCAGTAAAAATACTTGTTTACGTTCCACCTCTGTTCCCACTGTTCTCCGTCTCTTACTCCGTCCTGTGCGTCTCTACGTTGAGCTGCTCTAGTAGTGACAGCGCCCCCTACAGGTTTGGAGCACCTCCGTTGTTGTGACTGATCATTCATTTGCAGACGTTTTGTTGGTTTGAATAGTTTCTTTATTTATGCGTGTTTTTATTCCTCTTTTTTGTCCCTCGTTTTAAACCGTGTTTGAGTTTGTGAATTTGCATCTGTTTCGTGGATTTGACCCGTTGTCGTCCGCCGTAATGACGCACCCCACAGAAAACCATATTTACGGCTGATTGTATTGCACTATGGATCGGGCTAACTCGGATATCCTGGAGGATTTCCATTTTAACAGAGCCCTCATTGATTCAGTTTCCAGAGGAATTGCAGCCTGGGATCGGTTTACCTTGTTACCTTGTCACACTATGTTCTGGTCTGATCTCCATGTCCATTTCCGCTCAGCTTCCCCTCCCAGTCGCCGCCACGCTGCCCAACAGAGTTCCCTTTGTCCCCGTGGCCGGTCATCCATTCCTAATCTGCAGGCCTTTACCTTAGTGGAGACGTGCTGCGTGCTTTCAAAGAGCAGAGTGAGCCGATGACGGACGCCCTCCACGGATCCGACGAGGCTTTGATGAAACCCCTATGAGATTATACGTCCTTTTGCGTTATGAAGATGTGCTCACACAAAGGATACGGAGGATGGATAGGACGACTCATCATCCAGTTCTGCCGCGGTCAACTGAAGAGTCCCTTTAAACCTTTCCTTTCTTGTGTTTTTAAAAAATTTTTTTTATCATCATTCAATAGTTTTATGGTTTTATCAAATACATCCAGTAAAAGCTTTAACCCATAAACACCCAAACATCCACCGGAAAACTGAGTCACCTACTGATTTAAACTGTTGAATTATTGACAGGATTAATGGTTATTAGCGTAAAATACAGTTTATGGTCATCAGATACGGCTCTGTAGTTACCGTGGAAACGCATCGATTCTATAATTTGACACCAATAACAGAAACGCGACGATATTTCGCATTTGTTCGTGTTTTTTTTTACAATTAAATTCACATTTTTTTTTAATATTGATGATTTTACTTCAATTACTTATCCACTGAATCCACTGAAAACACGCTATATTGTGATTTATATCATTATGTTGATATGAAATGACCTGTTTCAGGATATAAGATCTTGATCATATTGCAAATTTGTGTTTTAGCATTTCTTTTAAGGCTGTTAACTTGATAACAGCTTGTTGTTTTAACCCATAAACACCCAAACAGTCACCGGTGACACAACCCATCTACAGATATAAACGTTTTTTTTTTTTATGATTATTAATTAATTAATAAATGAAAAATAGAGTTTTTTATATTTTCATGGTCATCATATAGTGAATGTGGAAACACACCATTCACCATTAAAACCCATGGAGTCGGATCAACTACAGTGGTTATAGATGGTTGTTTTTTTATCTTCAGTTATTGACAAAAAAAAACCACCAGTTTTCTCACATTAACCTTTGAATTTACTCTGAAATTTCCTGAATATCTACATAAATTTTAAATTATAAGTAAATAACTTTTGTGTTTAATTTACCAAATTATTTCCAATGGATAATGTCGTCATAAATAATGATAAATTCCTAAAAAACATAAGAAAAAGTGATTTTAAGGGTGAAGACAAAAGAATCGCTCACATTTACTCTGTACTTTTATTGATTTTAGGTCATTTTATACTGTTCTAATCCTAAATCTCAGTGACAAATATTTTACTTTTGTATTCCTCTATTTATCAGAATTCAACCTGCATTTTACAAAATAAACAAAACACATTATGAGACCATTATCAATCAATCACATCCCTTTATTGACACCAGGTGATAAAAAAAAAAGTACATGTAAACTTAAAAACACACAGATGAAGTGAACCAGCTGACGACTACGGTAACCATTATGTTTCAGAAAGTGCTTTGAAAAACCCCCCAAAACCATTTAATAAGAGTCAAACCTGCATGCACCCTCCGCCTTTAAATATCGCAAAAAAAAAAAAAAAAATCCAGATCCCGAGGGCAGATCTTGCACTAGAATTTACGACGAGACAATATTTCATGTGCAAACCGAGAGCTTCAAGCACTGGTGACCGTAAAAACGACTTTAAAAAAGCCATAAAAATGTGCGTCTGTTTGTGCGGCTACCCGTGATCTATCCTTCAGGTAAAACCGTAAACGGACATTTGAGAAAGTGAGGGGCTTGAGTACAGTGTAATGATGCTTTCAGGTACAGAGACACATGAAAACAGAGAGCTTCTTCTATTGCATTAGCTAAAGGCACTGCTATCTTGATGGAAATAACTTCATTTTGGCCGCTACCAGGCTCAGTAAATATAATTGGTAGCTGTTAGCGCAGCAGTATAAGCCCGGTAACTGATCGAAAGTGACTGGGACGTGGTTCTGAACGGTGCCGGTGGTCGGGTTTGTACGATCTCCTCCTCTTTATATTAATTATAAAACACCTTACAGTTACACCGTCTAAACAGGCCGTGAATCAGCGTCCATTAAACCCTCGATACGCGACGGATCCACAGTTCTTAACCGTCACAATTAGCGCATTACGCTCTTCAAACCTGAACTGACGTGACACGACGGGATGATATAATGATTAATTAATGGCTTGTGTAAAGTGTGGGCCAGCCCTAGAAACTCACAACAAGAGAAAGTTAATCAGGCTAATCGTCTGAACCATTTTCATTTGCATAATGTGAGTGTTGAACATCACCGGAGATTCAGAAAATTAGCATTTTTCTTGTCTTTCTTAGGAGCGACACATGAAAACATTCAGTAACGGTTTAGTACAATGGAAGAAAACAAACATTTCATAGTAAAAGGCACTCGTGGTTAAGGAAGAAACATTGAACAGATGCTCTCATT
Source organism: Maxillicosta whitleyi (assembly GCA_029822895.1). Classification (NCBI taxonomy): domain Eukaryota; kingdom Metazoa; phylum Chordata; class Actinopteri; order Perciformes; family Neosebastidae; genus Maxillicosta; species Maxillicosta whitleyi. Next base: position 6,624,289 of record JAPSES010000109.1, on the reverse strand, counting down.
ACTCATATTTTTGGATTTTAAGACAGATAAAATCATTTGTATGGCTGACATAAGGGTTAATTCACCCAAATAATAATAATAATAATAATGATGATAAACATTAGATTTTCTTATTATTTATGGAGATAAGTTCATATTTATGTGCTAAAATAGATATTTTTTAATTGTATCTGGATGTGGTGTTTTTTTTTTCTTGTGTCAAAACAGAAAAAAAACAGACACTTTTTTAAGAACATGGGAAAATATATTAATAATGATCAGATATAGTCTCTTTTTCCCATAAAAATGCTAATACAGGTAGTCCTCGGGTTACGAACAAGTTCCGTTCCTACGCTGTCGACGAACCCAAATTTCCACGTAAGTCAGAATTAGTACCCCTAAATACCCCCTAAATAACTATCCAAATACATTACTATACTTAATATTAATAAAATAAAGTAAAAAAATAAGATACTGTACGTATGTACGGTAATGGCGGATGAGACTCCGGCGTCGTAAAGTAAAAATAACGTAAGTCAGGTACGTCGTAACCTGAGGACTACCTGTATGTGTATAACAAAGATGATGAAAGAGGCAACAGTTGGTCACATGACACAGAATCTACTGAAAAATCCACATGTCGTTGTCCTCATCACATAATTATCAGACGTACTTTACACGGACACACAATTGGTAACAAGTATAATATTGTTAAAAATTTGGTTCATCTAAGTTCAACTGGACGAGTTTTGCTTTTTTTTTTTTTTTTTAGCTAAAATAGTCCAGTTGAACCTTCGAAGAACTAAGAAAAATTGAGTTTTTTAAAATTATCTATAGGTTATTATGCCATTATTTTACTTTAGATCATATTGGTCTGAATGTGGAACCTGAACGTAAATGAATGTGACAAATTTGACCCTCTGGTGGGCCGTTTTTGGCCCCCGGGCCGCATGTTTGACACCTGTGATATAAAATAAGGTGTCTATTTCTTTCCTTCGCCGGCGGCGCACGTGGGTCGTTGGTGATCATTTGAGTGAACTGACCCTTTCTCAAATGCTGAGCGTGATGCTGCGAATGGTGTTTGCTGGGATTTTAGCGTCTGCGTCCTCGCCGCTGATCCTGAAGATCACGCAGGTGTTGGATGGGATGGTGGTGGTGGCGCTCACAGACTTACCGAGCCAGCCCTCGGCTCCACGTTTGTACATTTTAACTGTTACCTACAGAGGAGGAAAGAGGAAAAAAGGTCACCAATGTTCAAATAAAGACGTTAGCAGACATTTATGTGATTAACTGAAGCGCTGTTCATTGGATGTCGGTGACGTTCCTCGGGGTCGTGACCCTGAATTAGACCTTTTGACCTCTGGGTCGAGCTAAGCAGACGTTCATGACTTTCACCTTTGACCTCCATGTGAACCAGCTGTTGCTTTGTCTTTCTGGAATCGAGTCGAACATGCATGTTACTCTAAAAACAGGGGAGTCAAAACCATTTTAGTTCAGAGGCCACATTAAGACAAATGTGATCTGAAGTGGGCCGGACGAGTTAAATAATAACATAAAAATAATGTCAACTCCAAACTTTCCTCCTGTTTTAGAGCAAAAAAAGTCAAATTATGTCCTACAAAAAAAGTTAAATCATGTGGTGAAAATGTTTACATCTACCAACTATCCTTTAAAATTATGTAAATGACGTGAACAAACTGAAATTTCTTAAAAAAACTAAGTATAATTATGTCTCAGTACATGTAAATTACAACATACAGATCACAGTGGATCTAAAAATACACAAAACATTTAATAATAGGCAGAATATTGGTAAAATTACACTTCAGACATTTAAAAATGTTCATATTAATTCAGATTATTCATAAATAATTCGTAAATACAGTACAACAACATAAGTGTTTTGAGTATTTATAATTTAATTTATATGACACAGTAAGTGGGGATAATTGACATTCACTGAAAATAATATTTCTTATAATGTTCAAGGAAGTATCTATAAGTTTTAGTTTAATAATAAAATACAAATGTATGGAACCAGTAAGTTTTACACCTTATTCAGTGAGTGAAACAGTCTGTTTATACATATAGTCTCGGAAAAAAATTATTAAACCACCCTTGTTTTCTTCAGTTTCTTGTTCATTTTAATGCCTGGTCCAACTAAAGCTCCATTTGTTTGGACAAATATAATAATAACAACAACAACAATAGATCATATCAGTTTAATTTCAGAGCTGATATTTATCCATTTTCCATGTTTTCAATTCAGTTCTTACATCAATACCTATGATAAAAACAGTGCTTTTATTCATTCTGTGTTTTCTTTTGTCTGTTTTAGTCACATGACACACACAGGAGTTACAACTTGATGGTATAACTGTTGTTTTTGATGACTTTTGACGGTCTAATATATTTTTTTCTGCGATTCAGTGATGGTTTTGGTAGATATTAGTCAGTTAATTTTGATTTATTTTCCTGTTATCTGAACAGTTCACATTAGCAGGACTGATACTGAGTCAAAATGAACTGAAATGAAGCAAAATAACCTGAATAAAATATAATCTGAATCATTAGAGGCTTTGCGAGAATGTATTGAAAACACAGACTCAGGCTAAACAACCAAAACAAACCAGTTTCAGGTACAAACACATTAACGGTTACTGGATGAGATTTTTTAATAAGTTACATAATAAGTCACATTCAACAACTTCTGTACCATGTTTCAGTATAAATCACAGAATGTACAGTGAAACAGTACCACAGATGTCAACACGTCCTGAAATTCTGCAGCCAACAGAACCTTCATGTGACTTCCTTGTGCCTTTTATTTCAGGATATCGCACTTATAAAAACATCAATTAGTCAGCTTGTGGACGGCCCCGAAAAAACTCACATAAAACCCTAACATTTTCCCGCTAAAATATGATGCGTGGCGGTTCTCTGGCGGAACAGAGATGCAAACTGCAGCGAGTGGCAGAATAAATTAACCTTGTTTTTACTGTGAGCTTTTTAATTCCCCTCTACATCTTGAATGGAGTCATACCGCTCTTGATTTTATGTAGGTTGTAGGGCATAATACACTTTAACACTACATCAAAACTGCCTGTTATGTTTGAGCCTGACAATGGGAGCCTTAACTAGATTTAGACATGCAGGTAATTGAACCACATCCATTTCAAAAAGAATGCCTCGCTGCATCTCTTGTTTGGCTGCATTTACACGGGATAACAGAATATTACAGTGCCTTTTCACAGTTCCATTTTCTTTCACTTTAGCATTAGGCAATTTTTCAATTATTATTTTTTTCCCCCCCCTGTTCTTTCATCCCCGGCTCTCCATAATGTCTGGGCCTTTTAGTTAATGGTAGCGACAGTCAGAGCCCAGTATATCGGCCCTTGTCCATTTTGCAGGTCATTGTGGAAGCCCAATAGGCCTTTTATTACGCCGACATCAAAAGGCAGATAAGCATTAGAGGTGGGGAAAATACCCTGCACTAGATATGTTCCCTCTTTCCTTTGTCTGCTATTGAAAGTGATCATTTTAATAGTGAAGAGGTTGGTGAGCTCTGGGGCTGATGGGAAGTGCGACACCCCTGACAGCCTACGAATATGAGCAAGTCGATAACACAGCGCGAGCGCACAGCACACCCTCCACACCTGCACGCTCTTGTTGCTAACCTAATTATCTGCAACAAAGGCCAGGGAGATTTCAGACATCTTTCCACCATTTACTTACTTATTACTGTGCATTAAAATGGGCAGAAAGAGAGAGAGAGAGAGAGAAAAAACTAAACAATTTGTCTTATATTGCAGCCTTGGCCGAATGCCACATGGCTCGCGTTACAATAGCGTCAGACACTTCAGAGAGAGTGAGTGTCTATTAATTTGGGATGCATGAAAAAGTAGCTTCATGACAGCTGGTGGCAGAGCGGCATACAAACCAACACAAATACACGCCAGGGGAATTATTCTAACAAATCACAGCCAAATGTAACAGTCATAGAAATCAGCAATTAACTCCTTTAATGAGCCAAAGTTGACGCTGCGGAGGTGAATCTCATTTGAATGACAGAAAAAAACTCAGAAATTATACAAGAAGCAGCACCTGCAGTAGGTGTTTTACTCTAATCTTTAAGTATTTTACCTTTTTTTTTTAAATAATGTTTTAATCTTTTACCTTTACACTTTCTTTATTACTCCCTGGTGTATGAAATGTGCTAAAACATACTACTACCTTTCCAAAAAAAACCTCTTAACCTGTTGATATGTCAGAAATGTTGATAGATTACAACAAAATACACACACAGTAATAGGGGATAAATGACTGATCAGGTTTTTTCTGGAATAAATCCAAACTTTTCCAATAAATATTAACACTTTGTGCTTCAAAAGACCTAAACACACTGTATTTTAGTGTGTGATTTAGGAAGTGATTTTGGTTTTTCTCAATAAAACATGTTAAATGGATAAATATCAGCACTGAAATTAAACTATTGTGATATATATGTTTTGTTGTTATTATTATATTTGTCCAAACAAATGCACATTTAGTTGGATCAGGCATTAAAATAAATGAATTGAAGGAAGCTCATGGCAGCCATGTTGTTTTTCTGGAATACATCAAACTTTTCCAATAAATATTAACACTTTGCTCTTCTACACACACATAAAAAGACCTAAACACACTGTATTTTATACCATTAATCTGTGTACAAACACCCTATGTGACTATACAGTCGCAGAAAACAATTATTAGACCATTAAAAGTCATCAAAAACTGTGGTTATGCAATCAAATACTAACTCGTGTGTGTGTCATGTGACTAAAACAGACAGAAAAGAAAACATAGAATGAATAAAAGCACTGTTTTTATCATAGATATTGATGTAAGAACTGAAGTGATTTTGTTTTTTAATCAATAAAACATGTTAAAATGGATAAATATCAGCTCTGAAATTAAACTATTGTGATATATTTTTGTTTCCTCATATTTGTCCAAACAAATGCACATTTAGTTGGATCAGACATTAAAATAAACAAATTAAAGGAAGTGACTGTTGTTTTTCTGGAATACATCAAACTTTTCCAATGAATATTAACACTAACAATACATTGTATTTTACACCATTAAGCTGTATGTGAATATATTATTGGTGAAATGCACTCAAAGTATGAAAAATAAAGACCCAAAGAGAATTTCCAGTGAAACGGTCAAAATATACATTAAAAATCTCACACTATGCATGTAATAGTGTTGTGAAAAGTAACTATAGTCTCTTTTTTTTTTTATAATTTTTTTTATTTAAGCAGGAAAAAAGATCCCATTAAGATGAACTTCTTTTTCAAGGGAGTCCTGGCCAAGAGGCAGCATGAAATATAACATATATTTATATTTACAACATAGAAGAATTTACAGGACAAATCAACCTGTGAAAAACAAGTGCAATGTCCTTGAATGCTTTTAAATCCAAACTCAGTCTTTTAGCAACACTTAGTGGCATCAAAAGTACAATATTTGTCTTTGAGATATAATGGAGTATTAATGAAAAATGTGCAAAAATAGAAATTCTCAAGTGACGCCAGTGCCTCTGATTTCTGCTTCTATATTCAGGGTGTCCGCAGGGTTAAACAGTCAAATTTAAGACTTTTTAAGACTTTTTAAATGACTATTATGATTGAAATTCATGACCTATACCAACTATGAAAAATAACTTTCTCTTGGCGTCGGTTTCTGTCAAAGTCCTTCCTTCAGTCTGTTTCCTGCACTGTTGCATTATGGACCTTGTAGTTCTGGAACATCATGTTACCACTCAGATTTCCTCAGACAGAACTACAGGCCGAACCAGTGACGTATATTAATATAGAATGACTGAATAAATGAATCCCACTACCGGGTAGCACCAATAAATGAACGATCAGATCAATTTAAGACGTGGCTGAATGTGATTTATGACCTTAAATGGAAAATCCGAATGTTTTTATGACCTAAAATTTGTATTATTAAATTTAAGACTTTTTATGACCTGTATATTAAGCCTATTTAATTACACCTGGACGTAAAAAGGCTGTCACTAGGAAAATGTGATGGCGTAGGAGTAAAACACTGGCTGTAGATTGTCAAAGGAAATGCAGTTTATAGAAAAATTGAAGGAAAGATGGAAAAAAAATGGACTTCACTTTAGGACAGGATCTATTCTCCTCATATTTGAGAGAAGGAAATAACTAGTGGAAACATTCTGGAACCTCCATTTCTGTTTTTATTTGGGTTTAAAGAAATGTAATAAATAAAAAAAGACACTCTAAGTGCCATCAAGGTCTAAATCTAATCAAAATTCTTACCATTAAACACCTACATTTCTCATAGACGTAAAATATATAGACATAAATACAGATAATCATTGACTCTCAAATATCGCAAATATAACTTGTGCGTAAAAACAACATACCTAATGGAAAAACAACAATTTAGCCAAAACCGTTTTTGCGCTGGTAAAAGGTGGTTTTTCGGGCATTGCGAAAACTGCGATGGAAAGACCTTTTTTTCCGCAAACAGTCATGTGACTAAAATAAACCTGAATGTGGACGGACGTTACAACAAGAGAAGAAGAGTTCTATTGTTCTATCTCGTACTAAATTATCTTTTTTTTTTTTTCTCGTACTAAATTAAAACACCGTATTTAGGTTCGTCGCCGCGTTTCTGGAACGACTTCGCATGTCATCTTGCGATAATAAATAAAACGAATCGTCGCATTTGTGATTTCACGTAAAATCCGACTTCTGCGCAAAACTTTATCGATATTTACTAAACGTAGAAAAAAAAAACAGATGTCTGATGGAAAAGCGACTATACTGACACCGTTTTCTGAAAAGTAAATGGCGTTGATATTTTAACCGCCTTCACTGCGACTTTAATCTCATTATGGCATTTGGGAAGGAAGGAAGCTGGCGTTGTTGGCACGATCTCAAAGAAGGAAGGGGGGTGTTGTGTGGTCTAGACTACCTGCCCGCCAGGTGTTGTTCAGTACAGATGAAGTGTCAGGAACAGGAACTGTCACTGCATGTTTAACTCAAAGCCACTTGAGACTATAGCATCTAAGGGTAAAGACGGAGAACACGGTGCAGCACATTAACACATTAAGGCTTAATCTGTCTCACATATTGATACTGAGGCTCGATGTAAGCAGATATAGAGCCTTTACTTGGAGGAACTTCTCCCTTTTGCGTGCGTATTGTCCACCAGGGAATGGGAATCACGGTTATTTCAGGCACAGACAGGCCTGAAAGCGTGTATATATAACACTTCACGGTGAGGATGGGACCCTTGAGGCTAAGGCTGGGTGTCACACAAAGGGCTGAGAGCTCACCTAACGGTGTCTACCCCTGATCCGCCTCTCACTTTCGGTGTCGGGGGAGTCGTCTGAATGACATCACTGCTCACATTTCAACCAGACAAACTCCTTCTTCTTATTTACCGTCTGCTAATAGCCATAAATCCTGCCTCTGGTTCTACGTTCACCTTTTACCCTCTTAAACTCAAGACGACGGCTCATTCTCCAACCAAAACAAGAAACATCTCTTTACAAATAGCTGATAGCAATCAGCTCCGCAGAACAGAGCTGGTTTCCTTTATCTTTTACCTGTAGGGATGTTTATGGCACAGTTTAGGTCGGATATCCCAAATGCACCTTTACAACTATGAGAAAACCCCTGAACTCTGCAGGGAAACCACACCGTGTGCTGTTTAATTACACTTGTATATCTGACAGTAGTTGAACATGTGTGCAGAAATGTTGGCTAATGGAGGTTTATGATCTACTTCACTACATTTAACGAGTGAAAACTGCATTTTTAACTATAATTATCTAAGAGCTTTTCATATGTTGCAGTGAAATGAACAGAATTCTATTATTGAAAGAATGATTATAATATAAATACAGTGGACCCCTGGGTAACGGCGTCCCTAGCTTGTGTTTTTTTCACGTTTAGAAGTAGAATACGAAGTTTTTTCGTCTCCTTGTTACGGCATTTTTCCCTGCTTTACGGCATCAACAACAGTTTCTCTCGCGCGGCCGTAAAATTCCAAAATCCAAACTTGGTGGGCGGTGTGAGTCACTCGCCTCACACCATGCTCATACTAAGATGCTGGCCTGCTATTGGTCGGCGTCACTAAGATACCGATATGCTATTGGCCGAAATCCCTCCCACAATGCCTGAGAGAGACGCTGCCTCTCTCTCTTTGTTTATCGCTCGCTCAGTTCAGAATCTCGCGTGTGTTTCGTAAAGACTTCTGTGATCTCTCGGGAGAAGTGAGAAGATGGTTACTATGGAAACGAAGCTGGAGGTTACCTGGGGTTTTGCACGCATTAGCTAATTACCAGAGGTTTCTATTGCCCGCCATACGACGATTTCGCCTCACGATCCCAACTCCAATGTCGTGTATTACACACTTTTGTCTATACAAAAGTGTGTAATGAGTTCTAAAAATGGAGACAAAACCAGTCATAGTGAACAAATAATAGTAGTACTGTATTCTTCAAATGGGGGTCTGTGTTTGTCTGTGCAATAACTGTTTTTTTTATGTTGTAGCTGAGTATATGTTGTGTTTTTCTGCTTTTATTCACGTCTTTTTCTCTTTTCTAACTCTGTGATTCAGGGAAACGCACAAGAATTTCATGTACCTACACTGCAAATATATCTGTGCACATGGAAAATAAAGCCTATTGTATTGTATTGTAAATAAAATCCATAAATTTGGTAGATTTTAATTCGGCTCAAATTCTAAACAAAACCTGAAAGTCTGCACAAGATGGAAATTATGTTTAATTTAAGAGGAAACGTCATGTTAGTAATTAGTATTTCAGTTAAGGGATGTGAAAATGGGTGATTACAGAGCGAGAATAAAAGTGAAGGAACTTTATACTTAACTTTATACCAAGTTTTGTCTAGTTTAAGATTAAAAAAATGTGAAGTTTAATGAATTAATGACTGATTGGGCCGGACCAGTAAAACATAATAATATAGAAATAATGTCAACTCCAAACTTTCCTCTATGTGTTTTACAGTGAAAAAGGTAAAAAAAAAAAAAAAAGTACATTATGAAAATGTGCGTTACAACTTACAGATCTACAAATACACTAAACATTTACATTGACTTTTCTTAAGACGTTTTCAGATTATTCATGTTTTTTGAGCAATTATAGTTTGTAAATGCAAATGTTTTCATGTAATTTTACTGTATTTAGAGGAAAAAATTGCAGTTATCATTATTTACAGGTTATTATAATCAGATTTTACTGGTCTGATCCAACTGGTCTGAATGTGGAACCTGAATTAAAATGATTATTAATATTTTAGTGTTATTTTTGCTTTCATTTATTATTATTTTATCACACGGTCCAGGTTGGATCCTTTGGCGGGCCAGATTTGGCCCCCGGACCGCACGTTTGACACCCCTGCTCTGAAGGAATGTTTGTCTCTGAGCTAAAACACCGTCTGCACATTGACTTTCCACATTCCTTCTAGTGTAAGATTTCAACATGTATTAAATAAATGCACAAAAACTTGTAACAACACATTCAGGTCATTTTTATCTCAAAAAACAACAACAAAAAAAGTTATGTTTTATAGTTTACTTAATAAATTTACATTTCTCTGGATTTTATCAGCTGAAACATTGGAGGCTGCATTACAAGGATAAACTAAGCCATAACTTTTTAATAAAACGTCTAGAAGATAGAAAATTTGTCAGGATTTATTATGATTATGACAGTGACGGAAAGTGATGCGACAAAATTAGTCATTTATTCAACCAGTTGTTGGATCACTATCATCATTTATGACAAATTCTCATCATAAATAAACTGCGACCTGCATGTTTTTTGGGTTTTTTTGCATAGAAATACTGAAAACATTGAGCCAAGAAATGAAATGGCTGCTCATACACTGTCATATTTTGTATTAATTGGTTAAAATGCTGCAGCTACATCTTCATATCAGTAACTATAACCATAATCTGTTACATATTCTCCTGAAAAAAGCATAATCTGCCAAATACTTGATCACTTACGTCACAAAAATGCATAGAAATCATTAAAATATTGAGCCAAGAAATGAAATGACTGCTCATACACTGTCATATTTTGTATTAATTGGTTAAAATGCTGCAGCTACAACTTCATATCAGTAAATATAACCATAATTTGTGGCATATTCTCCTGAAAAAAGCATAATCTGCCAAATACTTCATCACTTATGTCATAAAAATGCATAGAAATAATTAAAATATTGAGACATGAAATGAAATCACTGCTCATACACTGTCATATTTTGTATTAAATGGTTAAAATGCTGCAGCTACATCTTCATATCAGTAACTATAACCATAATCTGTTACATATTCTCCTGAAAAAAGCATAATTTGCCAAATACTTGATCACTTACGTCACAAAAATGCATAGAAATAATGAAAACATTGAGCCAAGAAATGAAATGACTGCTCATACACTGTCATATTTTGTATTAATTGGTTAAAATGCTGCAGCTACATCTTCATATCAGTAACTATAACCATAATCTGTTGCATATTCTCTTGAAAAAGCAGAAATTGACAGATAGTTGATCACTTGTGTCACAAAAATGCATATAAATAATTAAAATATTGAGCCATGAAATGAAATGACTGCTCATACACTGTCATATTTTATACTAATTAGTTAAAATGCTGCAGCTACAACTTCATATCAGTAACTATAACCATAATCTGTTACATATTCTCCTGAAAAAGGCATAATCTGCCAAATACTTGATCACTTACGTCACAAAAATGCATAGAAATAATTAAAATATTGAGCCAAGAAATGAAATCACTGCTCATACACTGTCATATTTTGTATTAATGGGTTAAAATGCTGCAGCTACATCTTCATATCAGTAACTATAACCATAATCTGTTACATATTCTCCTGAAAAAAGCATAATCTGCCAAATACTTGATCATTTACTTCACAAAAATGTTCTTGAAACGGGGGAATTATTTGTACACTGCGCCATTGTTACTTTTAATTCAGTAAAAAGATCTGAGTAACGTGATGAATAATGTGAGGAACTGTGTAATTGGGCAGGGACGTGTCACCACCTGCGTGTATTGCCATTCACAAAGTTCAGATTTTTCCTCTGATAAAGTCAAAAGAATCCCAGCGGCGTATCAGTCAGCAGGAGCCGTTACCTGGAGCGCTGGGTGCAGTGTTTCAGGTGAACTCTGAATGAGCGTAACGCCACACCGGCTTCAGACGACTGGCTCTTTGTTCCGCGCCGTGTCTCACCAGACACACATGAGGAGAAACACTGAGTAACACACCAAACATCTTTGTTGATGAGCCAAATGTGATAAAATTGGGCCAAAAGTGGTTTGCTGTCATTTTGCCCGGAGACAACAAGACAATTAGGTAAACACTGTGTGGTTTGGCTCATCACGGGAATAAATTAACAACGAGCCGCTAAGAACGAGAATATTTCAAATTGTTAATTTAAGTCCAGCTCTGCTAAGATTATCCCATTAATGCATTCGTTAAAAATACAAATAATCAGCACCTGGTGTGGAAATTAGTTAATTGTTTTCATTTTAAGCGTTTGCTGGCTGCAGATTCTCATGTGTTTTTGATGTGACTTTTAACCCATAAAGACCCAGTGCTACTATTGTGTCAGTTTAACAATGCATGTTTCTTTTATTTCTACATTTTTTAACTGATTTATCGCCATTATCCTTTCATATTTTGCATTTTTTAAGAATATAAATCGTGTATTTTCCGATGTTTCATTCACAGAGCATGTAAATGTTCATGAAAACTAATTAAATTGTGTTAAAACAGAGAAAAATGAGGAAAATGTTACTTTTTCAGAATCAGAATTATTGCCACGTACTACTTTTGTGTCAGTTTACCAATGAATGTTTCTTTTATTTCTACATTTCTTAACTGATTTATCGCCATTATCCTTTCATATTTTGCTTTTTTAAAGAATATAAATCATGTATTTTCCGATGTTTCATTCACAGAGCATGTAGATGTTCATGAAAACTGAGTAAATTGTGTTAAAACAGAGAAAAATGAAGAAAAAGTTACTTTTTCAGAATCAGTCAGTTTCCCAGTGTATTTTTCTTTACCTTTCTTAACTCTTCCACATCCCATAGACGAAGGCAGCAGAATGGGGTCAAATTCACTCCTAGGAAATACACAACTGATTTATCACCACTTTTTTTTTTTTTTTTATTACAAAATAATCCTCTTTTTTTTGGTGTAAATCATGTATTTTCCTACATTTCAGTCACATGACTTATAGATGTTCATGAAAACTAAGCATTAATTCAAAGGTAATTGTATCAAAACAGCGAAAAGTGAAGAATAATTGTAATATTATCCTCTTTATTTCATGTTTTTACGATGAAAATTATGCATTTAATTCACTGATCGTGTAGATGTTCATGAAAACTCAGCATAAATTCAAAGGTAATTGTATCAAAACTGAGAAAAGTGAAAAATAATTGTAATATTATCCTCTTTATTTCATGTTTTTACAGTGAAAATTATGTATTTAATTCACTGATCGTGTAGATGTTCATGAAAGCTCAGATTAAAATTGAGTTACTGTATTAAAAACAGAGAAAACTGAAGAAAGAAAATCACTATTTCAGCAAAAATATCATTAACTGAACATAAACCCAGTGTTTCCATCCACTGTCATTGATCCAACTCCATGGGTTTT
>JAPSES010000109.1:6539741-6550500 GCA_029822895.1 Maxillicosta whitleyi | reverse complement strand
TTATCAAATCCATCTTTATTTGTGCACTACAGCCAAGTTCTAATGCAGTGTTTTACATGAACTACAGTGGAATTGTTCCTCTACAGCAAAATAAAATAATAACATTCGGGTATACATGTGTCTGTTTTCTGTAAAATGTTAAAGTAAAAAAAGAAATATAGGCCTAAAATATCGGGATGCATATCACATTGAATACCATGTACCAGAATGCACATATATCGCGATACCTACCGTATCGTGACCCCTGTATCGGGATTTCTATCATATTGCGAGGTTGTTGGTGATACCTGCCCCTACTGTCCATCAAAACTCAACTGCCTTTTGACTATTTTGGGATAAAAAACCTGCATCCGGAGGCTGTAGTTTGTAGTTTACCTCTCCACCGGGTCCCTGAGCATGACGATGAAGCGTGCGTCCGGCTGCAGGGCGTGGACGAAGTCCTGGATAAGGAATGGTGGCTCTCCCTCTGTGGTGTTGTCATAGAAATACACCCAGGCATTGTTGTCCCACATGGTGGACGCGCTGGCTTCTCCTGCAAAACAAACCCGCCCACGTTCAAACACACAATGTACTTTTTTTTTTTTCACACAATATTTTTGAGTTTTATAGCAGCACAAGATAATCACAGTATAAACGATCATGACGTGTACAGCCTAACCATGGCCGTATGTCATTTCTTATATATTAGCTGCTAAATATAACAAAAACACAACTGAAAACAATCACAATAGAAACACAAACACAAAAGGAACAATATGCTTCTCTTGTTATGACAAAGATTAGATTGTGAAATAATGGCAGTAACAACTATATATTTATATGTAACACAATGCACGTTTGGGTGGATTTGTCCTTTTCTGTAAAAACAAGCAACGTGAACAAGTGGTTTTCTTGTTGCGTCGCTCAGAAACCTCAGTCAGCTGGTTTTCTTAACCTCAAGGAGGAGTTTTGTTTATTTTTAGTCGGCCCGTGTGCACGGCAATGACAGGATAAAAGCCATGGAAGCTTACAGAGCGGAACATGCTATGAGGAATCATAAATAAGGGATAAGGGGAATCATAAATGTATGTCTATCAGGGACAGACGGCGTTGGTGACGACGTGTCACAGTGATGAGAAGTTAAATCTGAGTTAGAAGGATTGATAAACTAGGCCAGTACGGTGCATATAAGAGACGCACTAGATATGAGGCCTGTGAATATTACCGAGGGAGTGGGATTTAAGGAAATTCGGTCTGATTTGAATAAATTAAGTCCAGTTTTTTATATTTTTCTGTGAACAATTCATGACTTTAACCCATAAAGGCCTGATGCTACTTTTGTATTTTTTTCTCTATTTAATCCTTTATGTGATTTAACCCTATTTATACCAACATTATCCTCTCCATTTTGCATTTATCAGGTATTTTCCTATATTTATCTGTACTTTAATCATCATGCTGACATTACATTTGAGGGTGATCACACCAAAAACAGAAAACACTCAAGAAAAAGTGACTTTATCAGATAAAAGTGTCATTAACTGAACATTAACCCAGTGTTTCCATCCAGTGTCATTGATTCCATGGGTGAATCAATGTTGTAGAAGATGACGGTGTTTCCATGGTAACTACAGAGCCTCTGAACATCCAAATAGGTCATATCTGATGACCGTGAAAAGATGAAAAACTGTATTTTACACTAATTATTTACACATATTTATAGATAAATACCTGTAAAGTTATTAAATATGTTAGATGCTTTTGGACACTGGTGTATGTTTGGGTCTTTATGGGTTCAACATCATCATTCAATATAAAACATGCTTCAAAACTAGTTATTTAATAATAACGGTGCAATAAGTAACATTTGCAATTATGTACATTGTGTTATAAAATAAAAATATGTAGCTTAAAATAAAGTCCAACAACTACGGATGCATGTGCACAGTTAATACATCACAACAAATTACTTTTTTTTTTTTTTACATTAATTTATGATTTTTCGTGACGGAAAAAAAACTAATTAAGTGAAATGATTAAATATAAACCCAGCCCTAAGTCGACAATTAATGGAAAATACAATTGGTAATACAGATGAGTATTGGTTGCAGCTACACAGAGGTTTTAAGCTGTGTTTCTTAAATCTTAGGGTTAAGAAACTAAAAACCCTCTGGAGTATCCCAAAACTGTAAAAGAAAGTTTTTAATTGGATTTGTGTAGACCTCATTTTTTAATCCTGTTTTCTCCTGAATTTTTTTTTCAGCACAAACTACATAATCGTTTTCTTTTCCCCCATATGTACCTGTTTATTTTTACTTCCTTCTACAGTTAAATACACACTGTGAAACGCATACAAGTCCGACCTGGAGACCTGAGAGCAAGCACATAAACAAAAGAAAATAATAATAATAATAATAATAATAATGCATCCAGCTGTGAGGACAACTGCAGAATGAGCGGTTTTAATCATTCTTTTATTTTTTTAAGAACAGAAAATTAAATAAATCGGACATCTTTTGTCTACAAGGAACTAATATCAGAGCAGATACATTAATAAACAAAGGCATTTTCCATGTACGCTAGTAATAATAACATAAATCCAATATGTACTGCTCAAAAAAGGAGTGGGAAGATGAAAACGTATTAAATCCCACTGCCGTATCACATTTATACAACAGATCACATGACTTTTACTTCCTTAATGATATGGTAACAAATGTTTAGAGTCCTAATAATGTAAATAACCGATAGTAAACAGATTAAAACTGAAGTATATTACAAATACAGGTAGTCCTCGGGTTACGAACGTGTTCCGTTCCTACGCTGTCGACATAACCCGAATTTTTTGTATTATACTTCATATTAATAAAATAAATAAAAAATAAGATACTCTACCTAATGCATGTACAGTAATGGCGGATGAGATTTCGGCATCGTAAAGTCGAAATAACATAAGTCGGGTACGTCGTATTAACAATGTAACTGATAATCTGCATAATTTATAATATATTTAACAATAATCACATACCAACATGATAAACGACAACAAACACAAGGATAAAGAGTCAAGTAAAAAAAAAAAAAAAAAGATAAAGAGCCAAGGATGGAGTGGCCCAGTAGGTAGCGATAAGCCCCGCCCTCCCTGTACTGTGACCACACCCTCTACTTGTAAAGTGCTTCAAATTTGGGCTTTTCTTGTGCTGCAGATCTAGACTGTTCCACAGTTTCAAAGACGGACACAAACTCTTCCTGGTAGTTCCAAATTTGGGAAGTCTCTTGTACCGTAAATATTCTCTCCAAGTGCCAAAAAAAACCCCAAAAAATGTTGTATGTCATTTGGCAGCGATACGTCAATGCATAATGAGTCAGAGGAGGTCGTTTCTCAAACAATTTGAGAGCGAAAACTTTATCAGGCGGCGCTGAGAAATGATATCCAGGATTCATTAGGCTGTCTGTGCCTTCATTATCCTCTTATCTGTGAAGTGAGGCTGTGATGTGTTTGGAGGGAACACAACATCGGCCTTATCTGCACCACTTCCTCCGGGAAAGGGATGATAGCCAGGACCTATTTTCTGCCACGACAACGGTGAGAGTGAAGCGGGATCTCCGCTAATGCCGTTATGCTTAAAATGATGACACGCTGTGATCAAGTCTATTTAAAGGTCTCCGTGTCCATTAAAAGGGCTTATTTTTTGCCTGTAGGGGGAGGCTGTAAAAAGGGCAAACAAATGGACGCGTCAGACCCTGGGGTGTCGCAGCGGCTGGGCTTTGGCCGGCGCTCCATGAGACTCAGAAGCTGGAGCTCCTGGCCACAGGCCTGCACCTTACTGGGCTCTCCCAGGGCATGGTGTGAATACTGAGCAGGGCTTTGGCACACTCCCCCCCCCCTCATAAGGATTATTTATTTAAAGAGGGAAACAAAACAGGGCGGCATGCTAAGCTGCGCTCAATGCTCCGTCTTAGTCCGCAGTGAAAAGGCTATTGTCGTGGGTTAAATCAGGTTTTCTTTGCAGCTGGGCAGTCCTTTAAGATGATGTTTGGATGAGAGGAAAAGACGGATGGAAGCAGGATATGCAGATAGAGGAAGGAAGCCCTAATACTTCTCCACCCTGCTGCGGATATTATCGCCGTCCCGACACTAAAAACAATGATTCCTTTCTCCAGCGTTCCACTGAAGAGGCGAAGTGAAGCCGAAGGACGCCCGTTGTTTTTAGGCCTCTGGAGCGTCTCTGGAGCGCTGAGTCACAGGTTCTCCTAAAACTCACTGCCACTTGTGGGAGTTGGTGCGTGCGCCACCATAGGCTAATAGTCTAACCCTCCCCCCACAGTCACTCTGAAGCAGGTGTCTCAAACATGCGGCCCGGGGCCCGTCTGAATCCTGCCAAAGATTCCAATCCGGCCCGTTTGATGACGATGCAAAAACGGCACCGTCAAGTTTAGTTCAGGTTCCACATAAGCCCATGTTTCCACTCCATGGTACCGGTTCTACTCAGTATTCCTGTGATTCTGTTCTGTTTACATGGGACCAGCTCATCTGGGCTCGACTTCTTACTCCGACACTTACTCCCTTACTTCCGTGTCGTCTGCCCAGAGTTGACGAAAACTTGCTCGTTGCGTATTTTCTCGTCTGAATTTTTACGTCTTCCACTGTTACGACCTCTGCTGTCCTCTTGGTGGCGCTGTGGTTGGAAGTTCCTGTCTTTAAATGGCCTGCCTGCAGTACTATAGTGGTCTCTGCTCTGCTTGGACCTTGGAATTTTTTATTTATTTATTTGACGTTCTGGGGTCATTCGGACCCGAACGCTATCGCCTGCTGCCCGATGAGGGAGCGCGGTTACACATCACACGCATGATCACAGCTCTGATGCACGACCTGAGTAACTAATATGATTCAGCCAAGAGGGGAGGGGGGAGGGGGGGGGGTGCAGCAGCCCCATGTGTGCGAAAAACACAGGAAGGCAGATTACACCGAACAGGAAACTCGTGTCAGTGTCGTAAAACTAATGAGACGTGTGTTTTTGCAACGAGGTTTATCGTGTTCTTTCCATCTTTCACAGATACACACTATCTGATTTTGTAGTGTTTTTCTCTGAATAATCGCTCCGTAATAACGTGAACGTGTCAGTGGTGTTTGAGTTTAGTAAACCACCACCTGACGATAAGCGTGAACTGGTTGGTTTGTGGGCTGTAGTTCTAACACTGATGTTCAGAAGTTCCAACGCACTTATTTTTTTCTAAAACCGTCTGCCTGGTAATTTTGTTTGTTGCCTTAAACTGTGGTTTTTGTTGTGTTCTCACTCCTCCTGTAGTGAAACTATGGTGCAAATACTGTTTTTGTTATTTATTCAGGGTTTATAAGTAACATGTAGGGACTTTTATATCCACTGCAGCAACAAAAACTGGCACTAATGAGCCTGTTTAATGTTGTTTTTATTATACCGCTAAAATGAACGTTGTTTTTCTGTTCTACCCTATGTTCTAAAAGACTTGGGCTTGAATTTTGAGTGAAAATGTTCTTTTTTTGTAGGGTTTTTTGAAATAAATCACTCAGAATTCAAATAATCAATCAAATTAATTAATTTAAAGGGTTAAAGTCCTGAAAACTGTTTGGTAGTTTTGAGCTGGATGGAAGTTGTTTAAGAGATTTAAAAAAAAAAAACACACAAAAAAATGTTCATGTAATGATGATTTTTATGGCAGTTTTTTTTACACTCTTGTGTACATTTTTGTCAACAACTTCTGTCCTCAAAACAACCAAACATTCAACAGTTTTTAGGATTTTAACTCTTTCAACACCAGTGTAATAATTTCAATTGAGTGAGTTATTACTAAAAAAAAAAAAACCCCACAAGAATAGAATATTTTAACTCCAAATTCAAGCCTAAAGCCTTTTGAGAACATAGGATAGAACAGAAAAATAATGTTAATTTTTAGCAGCATAAAAAACACATTAAATGTTTTTTGTTTTTTTTTTAGAAGAAAACAGAACATTAAATGGGCTCATTAGTTACAGTTTTTGTTGCAGCAGTGGATGTAAATTAAACCTTCAAAGTTCATGCAAGTTCCTACAGGTTAATTACAAACCCAGTCAGTGATTTATTACAAAAAACACTGTTTTCACTCAGAATTAAAGTGGAATTTAAAGGGTTAAAATCCTGAAAACTGTTGAATGTTTACAAAAAGGAAGAAGAAATGTTGATGTAATGATGATTTTACAGCAGTTTGTTTTATAGCCTCGTGTACATTTTTGTCTACGAGGGTGCCAGGTTTTTTTAGGGGGTTAAAAAGGTTAAAAAGGCAGAAAAAAACTGCTATAGACAATCATCATAATCAGTATTTTTCTTGTCTTTTTTTCTTTTTTTATCAATAAACCTCTTTTCACTCAGAATTAAAGTGGAATTTAAAGGGTTAAAATCCTGAAAACTGTTGAATGTTCGGTAGTTTAGAGCGGGACAGAAGTTGTTAGATTAAAAAAAAAAAAAAGCAATAAAAATGTTGATGTAATGATGATTTTACAGCAGTTTTCATGTACAGTTTTGTCCACGAAGGTGACCATAGTTTTTTTTTTTTCTTTTTTGAGGGAAACATAAGCGTTAAAGAAGCCGGGGACAGCTGATCTTAACCCTTGGTCTTTTCTTGGGAGCAGATGTAGGTTTGGAGGTGTTCCACAGGGCATTAGGCTCAGGTTTGGCTTCAAATGAAAGAGCACGTTATCAGCCGCCGCGCTGGGAAAAGGGCCGTACGTGTGCTTTTAAAGGATTCTGCCACTTTTTTAACCTGCATTTACACCTAACCTTGTCCCGCTGAGTTGGAACGACATTAAAAAAAAACGGCGCTCCAACGTGTATTTATTTAACAAACCAATGCGCGGAGTGTCGTATTTATGAGTCGCCGTTAAAACAAAAGTGATGGAACGATTACGACTTTAACGAACTGCACTTGGCTGTGAAGTGTCGCCCGTTAATATTAAAGAGGGAACGCCCACCTATGATGATGCTGGGTCTGCCCGGGGCTCCGCTGGCGTTGGCGGTGAGGTTCCCCTGGATTTGGTACGCAGCCTGATCAAACAGGTCTAGGTAGTCCTCCACGGGGTATCGATCATGGAAGCCCTCGCTCAGACGAATGATACCTGGAGAAGACAGAAGACGGGGGTTGGAAACACGCACCACAGGTTGTGTGTACCGTATTTTCTGGATTATAAATCACAGTTTTTTTTTCATAGTTTACCCAGGGGTGTGGCTTATACTCTGGATATATATATATATATCTTGTCCTCCTTTATTAAATGGTGTTTCGCGTGTAACCCATTGTGTCCACAGGTGTTTACATGCGGAACCGGCCCATTTAAAGGCATATAAATCGTGAATGATTTTGCAACAGCGGCTATTTTTGTGAAACACACTGCCATGCATAATTAGTTTGATTCCCAAAATGTACCTGTGAGAGAAGAAAAATATATTAAAGAAAATAGTAGCATGTAATTTTCGTGTCCGTTTGACTGTGTTACATGCAGATTTTTGTATTAAAAATCATGTAAAATAATGTAAAAATGTATTTTGTCTGGAAAAATAGCTTGTCTTTTATCTCAGTAAGTATTTATTTGTTAAATAGACCCAAAGTTCTTCCGAATTTGCTTCATAACATTAGTCTACATCTGGTTTGAATTTTCAGCCCCATAGAAGTTTCATAGAAACACCCTGATTTAATTTACTGATTATTTAGATTTTCATAAAACCTTAAATTAAAGGTGAGAAAACTGAAGAAACTTACACTCCAGTGTGTCTTATATATGTCTTTTTCTTTCTTTACTATGCATTTTATGGTTGGTGCGACTTATATTCCGGAAAATAACAATTTAAAAAAAAAAAAAAGTGTCATTTTTGAATGTCTGGGGCCGCACCAGTGATGAAAGGGTTAATTGGAGCCGGACTGGAACATCCAGGTAGATTTAGGTCTTATTTCTTCACTCTGATCAGATTCCTTTACATCAGATTTGTACTAATACCGGGCTTTACCAAGACACATCTCATCCATGCATATCCCTCCAACGTACTAATTAAATTAACTTTCACAGCAAAATTCTCAGGATAAATGCTTTCAGGGCTGTGTTTCTCATTAATATCTCATGTGCAAAAAGAAAAGTTGCGAGTTAAACTTTGCCCAAAGAGACACTTAGTCTCATTAAGTGCGTTCACTCAAGTACAAACTGGAGCCGCTTGTGTTTTACTTACTTCTGATTATCTGCTACATCGTCTTATTCCACGACTTCCCAAACAGTGACGATGCACAATTTGATTAAAAAGTCATGTTAGAAGTTCGGTTTGACTTTGTGTAGATTTATTTATGAGCATTTGTGGATTTCTTTGCCTGTTTTATCAATAAAATGCATTATAACCTATAAATAATACCGTATTTTCTGGAGTATAAGTCGCACCAGCCATAAAATGCATAATAAAGAAGGAAAATACATATATAAGCCGCACTGGAGTATAAGCCTCATTTTTTGTGTAAATGTATTTGATAAAATCCAACACCAAGAACAGACATGTAACGTTGAAAGTCAGTTATAAATAAAAATAGAATAGAGAACAACAGGCTGAATAAGTGTACGGTATGCTAACTGCTAACGTTACATGACGCATAAACAACTCTTCTTCTTCGCTTGTTCCAACGTCCATCCACGTCCTTTTTTTTAGTCACATGACTCTACTTGCAAAAAGAAGGCCTTTCCATTGAAGTTTTGTGTAATATACCAATTCCACAACCCCCCCCCCCCACACACACACACACACACACACACAAAAAAAAAAACACCTTTCGTCAGCACAAAAACTTTTAATTGAAAAATTTGACTTTGGGCGTTATCCATTATGTACATTTTTAATGTGCAAGTTATATTTGCGATATTTGAGGGTCAATGGAAAAGCAACTAATGTCTTTATTTTGACTTTCATTGAACTACAAGAGAAGGAAGAGGGAAGATGGAAGGGTGGGGGGTGGGGGGCCCTTACCAGAAAATATCAACAATAGTAAAAATAACAACCATGGTGATAAATTATATTAACAAGAACTGAGTAAAACTGCATAAATCCAACATTCATTCAACTTCTTCTGAACCTGCTTCATCCTCAGTAAGGGGGGGGGGTCACTTGGAGCCTATCCCACTTAGTTATGGGTGAAGTTGGGGTACACCCTGGACATGTGACCAGTTCATCTAAACACATAGAGACCGTTCTTTTTTCCTACCCGTGTCTCTACATGTGTTTTTGTAATGGCTCAAAAAAAAAATTTTTTTTTAAAGGGGGGGGGGTGTCGTTAGGCCTCCTGTGTTGTCCTGACTGTGGGCTGACTTCATAAAAAAAAAAAAACACTCTCAGATGGAAATACTATCCCGGCTCAGTTTTTCAGCGTTTCCAATTAAGTGCCAATGTCAAGTAAATGCTTTAAATGCAGGCCTGGCAAATGTGTTTTCCATCTGAGCTGCGGTATAATTACAATTTACTGGGCAATTGTGAAGATTCAGTGCACGACTTGAGGAGTATCCACGCTGCACGAGGATAATGAGGTGGCTCAGACGTCTGTTAAGTTGTGCCGACGCTTTGATGGCGTCGCAGTAAAGCACCTTTCTCTAGTTAGCAGGGAAACATGATTAGGAAACTCTAGTAAACTCTCCAAACACCCAGCCCGCATCATTATTCATCCACAACTGTCACTGCGATACGAGGTGCGACGGCGCTGGTGGGGGTGGGCGTCGCTTCAGGGCCTTTTCTCCCTCTTTTTTTTTTTTTTATCTCCGTGCTTTTTGATATGAATGAGGCGTCACGCAATTTCCAACGAGTCTGTGTTTCTTGATGGATACCGTGTACGGCGTCTGCTTAAGATTCAAGCCGCCGCCACTTAAGAAAGTTATGTGGCGCGGATCGCATCAAATCACCTTTTCACCGCTCGCCGGAGCCTCGAGGGGGGAATGAAATAAATAAATAACAAAACAAAACGGCCGCTGGAATTCAGAGTGTTTTTAAAAAGGGGGGGGGGGGCGTCTTAAGAGAAAAGTGCTGATTACCAGAGCATAGAACCTAAATGGAACACCGGAGGGGATACGCGGACAGGAAAAGGGAGTGACGGCGCAGATGAAAGCACGGCGACGAAAACTGAGAAGAGGCCGCGTCCTTGGGATACTGCTGTTTTTACCTCGCCAAAAAAAAAAAAAAAAGCACGAGTGAGAGGGAGGCAAATTAATGACGCCACATCCAGAAGCTTTACGAGGTCCAAATAATTATCAAGGGAAAGTCTAAACAAGGGGGGGTCAGTTCAGGGTCCACATTCAGCCCAATATGACCTGAAGTGAACATTAAAGATAATAACATAATAATAAATAAATGATATCAGCTCCACAATTATATTTAATTTCTATGTTTTAGTTTGAAAAAAGTAAAAATTGTATCATTAAAGTGTTTACGTCTACAAACTATTCTTTAAAAAAAAAAACTAGAAAAACACTCAGAGAGCGCAAACCTCCTCCAAGCAGCACAGTTCAGGTCACATATTGTGACTGACATCCCATAATATTACTGCCACATTTGTTTTTTTTTTATCTATTTTATTAGATTCTTGACACTGGAAACATACCCTTTGTAATTAGAATTACACTAATATCGTTATTTGTTGAATAGTTAAACGCGAAAATCCACATTTCCGTAATGGTGGATTTCTTCAGGATCTAGCTCCATAACTATTGAAGATACGTCTATAGAAAAGTCCATGGACTATATGAGAAAAC
>JAPSES010000109.1:6486540-6498663 GCA_029822895.1 Maxillicosta whitleyi | reverse complement strand
TGCTAACACGTTTACCAAACCATCAGTGTCACTCCAAATCACTAAATCCAATCAAATCTTCATCCTCGGTGTCACTTAGCTGCTGCACTGAACTGGGAATGCCACGCTGCCGTAAATGGCATTGGTGTGGTTGTATCAAAGTATTTTACAAGTATAAGTACACAAGCTAAGTATCGGACCGATATCTGATAAGCAACTGGGTAGCTTAGTGGTTTACGCCACTGGTTTTGGTGCGGAAGATGGTCGGTTGGAGTCCCAGATGGGCCCTTGGGTAAGGCCCTTTACACTATACATTCCAATATGTGTATCCACAAGGGGGCAGTGTCTCATTGTTCTAGTCCCAAGCCCAAATAAATACAGAGGGTTGTGTCAGGAAGGGCATCCAATGTAAAAAAAAAACTTGCCAAATCAATATGTTGGACATGAATCTGATCCACTGTGGCGACCCCTGAAGGGAAACGCCGAAAAGAAACGTACTTATCTGATACTAGTATCGGCATCGGTGCGATGCTAGTGTTGGTGTTAACTTGTTGTAAAAACCTTGGACGGCTTCAAAGAAAGTGCAGTAAAACATGACCTCTGATACACAGACACATTTAAAACTGTTTATTTGTATAGAAATATGCTCATGTTTTACATAACTTTGTAGTTACAAATCGTAAAAAGAATGAATATTAACGCTATTAGCATCACAGAGTTTCTCTCAAACACATGGGAGCGTAAGAGCTCGGGGAGAATCCCGATGTTACTGAGTGAAATGTTAAGCTCTTCCATTTACTTTACAGGTGGTGTGCGTGCGTGGTGTTGCTCAGTAAAGAGTGGGGGGGGGTTAACTATAGCTCCTTTGTAGTAGTCTCCATTTCTGTCCATCATGTACCCGTGTACTACTGAAGAACGTCAGGAACGGACACTCTTCCTACTGAAGAGAATTTATACAAGCCTGCTGTGAATTCTCTCCGGACAGTACAACGTCAGGGTCATCAGGTCTGTCGGCCACGAACGCGCCGCCTTTAGAGTCGGGTCGGCTCCCCCCCCCCCCCCCACTTGAATCCCTTTGCACCCACTTCCTTGTTCTCCTGAGACATAGTTGAGACACCACACAGGGAGAGAAGCGTTCAACAACACAAAGTCCAACGCCGAGCGGCTGCGTCACCGCTCCTGTTCGTCTCCATGAGGAAAAAAAAAACAAAAACAAACCAAAGCTCGAGCGCAGATCACGTCATCTTTTCACACGCTCTGTCCTTAAGACTGTCAGTACTGTTGCCGCCGCCCGGCCCGGCCCCGCCCGCTCAGCTCAGTTCCTCTCGATCTGCTCGATGTCGAGTTCGCCTCCGAGCTGGTACGCGTCCTTCCTCATGCTACATAGCCCCGCCCACAGAGGCTCGCCGTCCTTCCCGTTGGTCGTCCCCGGCGTTGTGTCGTTCCACTCCGCGTCCTCGATATTGGGGTCCGACGGCGCGTTCCCGCCGACCTCGCCCTCTTTGGTCCGCGGCTCGGCGTCGTCAGAGCCGTGTTCGTTCGCCGGCGAGTGGCCAGTGTCACGCCGGACGCCGCTCCTGAGACCGCAGTCGACCGTGTTTGACTCGCTTACGTCTTCGGCCGTGATTCCAGGGCAGCTGAGACTGTGGAAACTCCGAAGCTTCTGTGGAATAAAAAGAGAAACACACGTAAGAATTTTAAAAAATACACGTAGGTCAGAGTTTAATCAGGTTTTATTTCAGGTTAGTTTGAGTTTTTTTGTGTCCGTTACATAGTTTTACAATTTAGTTTTATTGTTCTTCGTTCTTCACATATTATGAGCAAATACCATTAAACAGTTGTGGAAAAAATGATTAGACCACCCCTTGTTTTCTTCACTTTCTTCTTCATTTTAATGCCTGGTCCAACTAAAGGTCCATTTGTTTGAATAAATATAATAATAACAACAAAAATATCTCATAATAGTTTAATTTCAGAGCTGATACTTATCCATTTAACATATTTTATTGATAAAAAAAACAAAATCACTTCAGTTCTTACATCAATATCGATGACAAAAACAGTGCTTTTATTGATTCCATGTTTTTGTTTTCTGTTTTAGTCACATGATCGCATAACCATTGTTTTTGATGACTTTTGATGGTCTAATAATTTTTTCCACAACTGTAATGGAAAGATAAAAACAGATTTGTAAGACTTTTTTTTAAGCTAATATGAGCGCAGGGGTTGGATTTTAGTGAAACATATAGGAAATATAGGAGGCATTTTATTTAGACCTAAAAGTTTATTCTTGTAGAATCCATTCATTTATTAAGTCTTTAAACCAACAACTGAACCTAATCAGTGTAATGTCCTGTCATTTTAACACCTAAATTGTAGATTATTGAACTTTAGACTTATTGGTTGGGGCGTTCCACGGATAGCGTACCGACAGCGTAGGACAGACTTTTCTTTTTTTTTTTCTGGAACGTTGGCAACGCGGTGGAGCGATTTAGCTAAGCTCGGCTAGAAAGTGCTGCGGGAAACACTGAACATAGATGCTATGAACTTTGTAGGATTAATATGTTTATTTCTGCCAAAGGTATTATGAGGAAAACCACGTTATAACAAAAATGGACAAAGTAGGATAAAGAGTGTATGACCTCAAATATGCAGGAAATCAGCTTTTAACACTAGAAGCACATTTTACAAATCAAACTTAGACACAGAAGGATGTAATTAGCACCTAGAGCTAAATCCAAAGGAAACTTTAATGCGTATTAACGGAAAATTAAGCAACAGAAAAACACATTAAACGCAGTTTTAAATAAAGACGTAACCCACTAAAGACGTTTACATTAAAACATGAGAAGACAAAGCTTCTATTTCTGTGTTCTTTCAGTTCGTTTCATTCTTCATTTAGTTTTCGAAGCTATCTTTATGACCTTCATTCGGGTTCATTTTTTTTTTACTGGTAGTTTTAATTATAGTCTCAGGTTTTTTTTTTTCCCCCATAATAACCCTGCAGAGAATCATCATGCCTCGCAGTGGATGTTCTGGAGTCAGCAGGCGTACACTTTGACAAATATGTAGAGCTCTGGTCTGGTCGGAGTCCATAGTCTCCATGGCGATGGTATATTTGGTAAGCAAATCAAAAACATTTCCCTCATGTTGGATTATTAGCCATTTCCTAACTAGGGCACAAACAAAACTAACAGGCGTCCTATGAAAACAATCCCCCCACTGTACCCGTACAGTACGAGTGAGTCACTGAACCCAGAGCTGCAGACGCTATTATATAGAAAAAAAAAACATGTAAAAGGGTATAAATTTAGCCCGCGTTACAAACTGGATGAACTGTTGGTTGGACGAAGACGGTCCTAGGAACCAAGGCAGCTAATGGCCGGACTCCCCCCCCGCGCCCGCCCCCGAGGGCATGCACTGTTCAAGTTGTGGCCTTTCACTGGAGCTGCACAATGAACACATACATCTGGGAAAGCCAGAAACATCCCTCTGCAAATCCACATGTGCCAGGGCCGCTGCAGGCCGGCTCCGCGACAGCTGTGCGCGGCGTAGTGAGGGGCTTTATGTCCGAGGCTTAGCTGTACGGCCAGTGTGGAGTCGGCGGGACAGCTGCGTCATGCCTCGACGTTTGGCAAAATGGGGCTTCTGTGAACCCCACCCCCCCCTTGTCACTTGCGTCCTTATGTAATTCCAAACAGGCGTGAATTGTTGGGTGATGCCGCTCGCAGCCAAGTATCCATGTGAAGTGGATGTGCGGCGAATCGATAGATTAGAGCTCAATCCGTCGTTGTTTCCGATGAATTGAGATTCGTTTCAGTCTAGAAAATAACGAGGGGCTGTAAAAGTACCAGAGCCCATGATGTCCGATTGGAAGTCAACTCTTTGAAACATTAAAAAAACGGACTTCTAAGAGGTTTTTTTTAAGGCTAATGTGGGTAGAGAACCATGTAAGTGAAGGGAGGGGGGGTCATTTAGATCCAAAAGTGCCTTATTTGAGTGTTTTTCTTGTATAATTCATTAATTTTTAAAGGCTTGAACCCAAAGACTAAATCTGATCAGTGTAAAGTCCTGACAGTTTAACATCTAAATCATAAATTATTAGACTTTAGACTTTATTTAGACCTGCAGGACTGTATTTAAGATTTAAGAAGTCAATTCCGATGAACTGAGATTCGTTTCATTCATAGAAAGTAACAAGGGGCTGTAAAAGTACCAGAACTCATGATGTTGAATTGTAATTTACCTAAAAAAAACAGACTTCTAAGAGTTTTTTGGGCTAATATGAGCGCAGAGGTTGGGTTTTGGTGATGCTGTGAGTACAGAACCATGTACAGGGTTCCTATAAGTTAAATTTAACACCTTTTTAAGACCTAGACAAGAATTTAACGCCTACTCCACAGCCATACTGGCAAAAATGTGTGACTTGTCAAATTTTAGAGTATTTATTTACCTTAACGCCTTCATTCCCACCAGTCTGAGTCATTTCACACCAGCGGCTGCAATTTAGTGATAATTGGTGCGAAGTCGACGAATTTCTTTGAAGCTTTGACGTTTCATGGACACATTTAAACACAATACAGCCGACAAGTAAAACCTACTATATCGAACTGAAAAGCTTTTAAATACTTTGTTTTTTAAATTAAATGCAGGTTTTTCAAATTCAATACTTTTAAGACCTTTTAAAACCCTGATAAAAGTGATGGGTGGTGTTTCATTTAGAATCCAAAAACCCCTCGTTTCAGTGTTTTTCTTGTAGAATTCATTCATTTCTAAAGGCTTTAAAACAAACCACTAAACTTAATCAGTGTAAAGTCGTGACATTTTAACGTCGAAATTGTAAATTACTGGACTTTAAACTTATTTTGACCTGTTTATTTCTGCTTCCAAATCTAAAATTTAAAGTCTAGAATGACATAAAAGAAAGGTTTAACAGCACAGCCAACACATTTATCCGAACTTAAGAATCCATTTTGTCCGTTTGTGGAATTTTTCCATGAATTTGGGAACAAAAACCTACTTCCCATTCTTTAGATTATGATTGGATGCTTGTGACTAGTTTCATTCCCTCTAACTTCAGCATTATATTTGTAATGATCATGTGAATGTGTTAGCACATAAACAGTGCACAGCCCTTTCCTTCAGCTTTAGATTAGCTCCGTCTTACTGTGAACAGGATATTTCATCATAAATACACTCGTAAATTCACTAATACTCAAACGACAATATGACAGCGCACTTATGTTTGGACCCTGGGTTTCACTTCCATCATGTGTGAAATAATTAACATGATCTATAACATAAGACCCAGAGCATTGAATAGCGTGTTTAAATGTGTCATGCTAATTGAAAAAGTACGGCAGACCAAAGGTTGTAATGAGGTGTTGATTTAAGAGGCGTTAGTGTCTACGTATGCGTTTGTCTTTTATTGGATGACATTCTGTCCCTCGGGCCTCATTCATCAACCTCGACAATCATAGTAGAACCGAAACTCTGGTATGTTGCAAAGACCACACCCTAGAAACACATCTGATAGTGATTACGTAATCTTGTTTCACCACCGAGGCATGAAAAAAAAAAAAAAAAAAAAAAAAAAATGGCCTTAGTTCACAACGAGCGACGAGAACTACCACATCTCGTACTATTTGTAAAGACTTGACGTTTCGACTTTGCAAATGCGCGCTATACCGAGTATTTCCACCCACGCTGCCAATTCAGAGTTTGATTTGGCGTCTTATTACTGATGATACTTTTGGCTGTGAATAAACATGACTGAGAGTAATGCGAGCGAAAACACATGACCTCATCTGTAAATACGACTTGTTCTTGAGTCACATCAGACGCATAAAATACGACCCAACGATGACTACGTCTATTTGTGTTTCGGTTGTTTTGAGAGACGCCTCATCTAATGACAAACCCGTAGAAACGAAGCCTCTTGATTAAACTCGCAGTTTGTTCAATTATTTCCACTAAACGCGGAGACAGATAGAGGGATGGGAAGGATAAAAGGAGGTGAAAAAAGTGAAGTTATGAGCGTTGTCCCAGAGCTGCCGGCGGTGAGAACGGACTCGGTGGCGCTACATCAAAAGGGGCCCTGCTGTTTTCCTTGGCTCCGGTCGAGCGGGTACATTTGTCAGCACCAGGCCAGTGTCACATTGCTGCCTTCTGCTTTCGCACTTCGGGTCTGGGCGGTCGCATTTTTTGGCCCGGGCCATGGGACCGGACTGATAAGGCCACAAGTCGTCTGGGCTAAAACGGGCCGACTACCAGCTCCGTCCACAGCAGAGGAAGAGCTCCAGAGACAGAAAACCTCCCCTGATGTTATCCACACGCAAGTTAGCGCGCGGCTTAATGAGGGTCATGAATAAGTTGTATAGTTTGCCTGCTACTATCACCGCCCCCCACCCCTCCCCTCAACTCAACTCCCCCTCCCCTTGTTCTCTTTCAGATGAAACAGAGAGGACAGTAGAAAGTCTTCTCATCCATAATGACCTTGACTCACCGTCAATAAAAGCTGATCGATAGCTCATGAGGCCTGGCCGTGGCAGCGTTCCACCCACTGAGTTGAATTTACAGAAATCAATATCTCTTCACCCAACACGCATCTCCCCTGCGCTACGATCCATAACCTCTGCCACAGCTGCTCCACTTCCTGACATTGTGAGTCACACCGAGGGTAGCAGTTTCTGTCCGGGTACACTACACCGCCGAGGCGCGTGGAAGACGGCGCGCTTCAGACACACACTCAGCACTCTGACCACACCGTGAATATAGGAAGGTGACTTTGAGGACTTTGAGGACTTAAGAGGACGACGCGTGGAACCGTGAGGACGCCTGCGAGTCACAGTCCAGACACTAGAAACTGCAGCGCGCCGCGTCTTGTTTTGTAAAAGACCCCCTTCAGTCGTGTTGTAAGGTGTAATAAAAGGAGTCTGGGATGAGTAGTCACGTGAGACCAGTGGTGGAATGTAATAAAGTATTTTTAATTTGTTACTGTACTTAAGTACAAATACAAAAAAATACTACTTAAGTAAAAATAATAATGCATACTTTTACTTCACTACATTTTGTGTCAGTTATCTGTACTTTCTACTCCTTACATTTTATAAATTGATGCCGTTACTCGTTACATTATATTAACATCTTTTCGTCTACTTCTACTTTTACTTGAGTAAATATTTTGCAGGGTATTGGTACTTTTACTTCAGTACTAAACTTCAGTACTTCCTCCACCTCTGTTTGAGATTAATATTTTTTGTTTTTTTAGGTGAACTTGCTTTATTATCCCCAAAGGCAAATTCAGTCTCTACTTTCCATCTTACTACACACACAGTACCTAGCATTAGCATTAGCATGTAGCACATTAGGACCCATATGTTCTGGAGAAACTGCAAATCCAACTTTCTTGAATACGGTGAAGATGCTAACGACTACTCCACCGTGATGCCCGATTTTTACAGTTAGCTCAAAAAAAAAAAAAACAAAACTTTAATTTTTGTTATCTCTAACCTCCATTTTTAAGGCAACAGTAGCCTACGTTGCACTATTTCAAACCCAGTCCCCATACACTCACCGGCCACTTTATTAGGTACACCTGTTCAATTACTAAAAAGACCGCCTTTAGTCATGGTGCCAGATGCAATAAAAGTCGTCTGTGATGGATGGTACCTTGAGATTAATATGTTTTTTTCTTTTTTTTGATAAACTCCCTTTATTATCCCCAGAGGGAAATTCAGTCTCTACCTAGCATTAGCATTAGCCTATAGCACTTTAGGAGCGGTGAGCTGCCATTGAAAGCCCCCGGGGGCAAACTCCAGATGTTTATCAGTACTATGGTAGAATTAACCCATATGTTCCTGTTTTTAGTTGCCGGGGAAACCGGCCAATCAAGTCCTTGGAGTAAAGTGAAGGTGCTAACCACTACGCTACAGTGCCGTCCAGTTTCTACAGTACCCAATAAAGTCATCTCTAAACTCCATTTCTAAGCTAACAGTAGCTTATGTCGCATTGTTTTGAGAACTTTCATAGAAAAATCCAACCCCGGTCCTCTTCATGTGCTCACCGGCCACTTTATTAGGTACACCTGTTCAATTACTTATTAGTGCGCGTATGCAGTAGCCCAATTATAAGGCATGTAAGCATCTGAATGATGAAGAAAAGTGATTTAAGCGACTTTAAAGCTGGTATCCTTAGTTGGAGTGTTCCAGACACTGAGAATTTACTGGGACGCAACTATCTCTAGGGTTTGTGGGGAATGTTCGGGGCCAAATGGAAGTTCTTGGGGCAAAAATGCCTTCTTGGTGCCAGAGGTCAGAGGAGAATGTCCAGATGGGTTTGAGCCGATAGGAAGGGAAGGACAACTCCAATAACCACTGGTTTGGACGTGCAGGCACGCAGAGGAGCATCTCTGAACACGCAAGACGTCGAATGTTGAAGCAGATGAGCTACGGCTGTTGAATACACACCCGCCGGCCACTTTATTAGGTACACCTGGTACTAGGAAGGTCACCGGTGAGCGCAGAATTCACGATGATGCATGATTGCGAAAGTATCAAACTCTGCACAGTGAAGAAGACTTGGTTTTGAGCTGAAGTGGACTTAAAAGTTTACAAAAATAAAATACATATTTATCTAAACCCACTTTTATTATTAGTCTGGTTCATTTATTTGTGGATTTTGACCCTAATAGTTCACACAGTTTGTATTTGAACCCTCCAGCTGCTGCTAAACTATCTTTATATTAACTTTGGTGAAAAAAAAAACAAAAACATTTTAATTCCGGCTTAATTTGTTACGTTTTTCACATAATTACGTCATTTGCACGTATGAGGTCAACACCGCAATGATGAACATTTTTCCGAGTTCGACATAATTGTTTATCAACAGCAGCTATTCTAGTAAAAACCTTGAGCCGACTACCTAACTTGTTCACTTATTGGTTGTATTAACGAACAGGACACAAAGCAACCTGGAGGGGGCGGGGCTTTAAGTGGCTCATGTGCATTTAAAGGGCCAGCGCCTCAAAACAACCTGTTTGGTGTCATTAGTCATAAATAGTGTTGAAGACGGACCTGTGGAGTTGAATTAATGAAGAATTCAGACCCAAACAGAACATTTATAGCTTATAAAGACAACAGGGAAATGTTTTAAGATGCATAATTCTATTTTTTTTTTTTTTTAAAGGAAAATATCATTCCTTTAAGGATATAAACTCCATTTGTGGAGTTACTGGAGCTATTAGACCGTTTTCTTGGCTGGTGCAGTAACTTCCTGGAGTCTCTTCCCATTGTTACGTTGACAACAGGATTCCAGTAAGTCGCTGCGCGGAGCCAAGGAATTCTAAATTAATCACATCATCCTGTCAGTTCTTACTCTTATCCTTAAGTGCATTTTTCCGCGTCTCGTATCGGAGAATATAAGGTGATCGTCCCGGTTTTGGTTGGTCTGTTGGTTTACGCAGCTGCTTAGTAATTCATGACACATGTTAGACAGGAAATCCAAAGGAAAAAAAGATGACCCCAGACATTTGTAGGGCTTATCTACGACATATATGTAACATGTTCCAGATAAATATGCACCATTACGCTCATCTGAGTATGTGCGGGGCCTGGGGAAGCCAAATTATTCCTGTTACTGCATGTTTAACTAAATGTTCTCTCTTATGTTGCGGATTTTATAATGTGTTGAAATCAATTAAAGCGGGTATTCAGACAGCGTCCTCGCTCGTTGTTATGAGACACTGAGCATAGTTAAAGCTTTGGCGTGTGTTGTTAACAAGGAGCTCCCTTTAAACTTGTGCTTGTAAAATGTATTTTTATTTTATAGGCTTATTATTACGGTTTTGGATTTCTCTGTAAGCGTTTGTACGGGTACTTATGATATAGCTGGCGTTCAGATTGTTTTCCTAGCTGCCTGGAACTACATATTTAACTAAATTGCATTGTTCATACATATTTTTAAGGTTAAATTCAAGCACATTTAAGGGTTATTTTAAACAAAATTCCAGAGTAGCCCCTTATTGATGGGGTAAAATACATATTTACAGGAATACATATACTCCTGATTTTTTTTTTTTACTTTTTTTTACAATGACATATATTGTATGATGCTATATACATGTAAAATTATATTCCGTAATAGCAAAAAGTTTAGGAATTAAAGAAAAAAAAAAGGCCACAGAGTCGCACCGAGACGAAGTTTAAGATGAAAGTGTACCTGGACTCGACCTGAGAACACCTGGTCATTTTCTTTTTTGACATAAAGTTTTATTTTTCCAAATTTATCACCTCTCTGTTCGTAGCTTTGTCTTGACATCTAACCTGGCAGAGGAATTTTTTTTTTTTTAAAAACTATTGTGTCGTCGGCGGGGACCACATTTCTGTTTCATTTTGTGTTTTTAACTTAATTTCCCATCATGCAGCGTGGTACTGCGCTTATGGTCAACCGAGTAACGTGACAGCGGGAGAGTGGGGGCAGCAGTGTATTTGGGGGGGGGTTAGCGTGGGGATATACTGGCAAGAACACTGTCATTAGCGTGGGGGCCGCTACGCTCAAATGCGCTGGCGAGAACCATGGACTGTAAGGCTATTGTATTCCAAAATGACTAATATCTCCCAAAATATTGGTCCTGTCAACTTGCAACAGTGTTTAATGCAGAGATGGGACTACTCCTTAATGGTAGGAACCAAAATGACCCGTTAAAAACATCTAAGTTTCTTAAAATGGTGCGGACACACACACACGCAGACGCTCTGAAACCTTCCATTTTTATGCTGTAATTAAATAAATCACATCAGTTATAATTGCAAGCACTTCAACTAAAATCCAAGCACTTTTCAGACCTTGAAAACACACAGTTGAAATTCAGTCGACTAACTAATGGCTACTAATGGTAAACCTTTTGACAGGAGAATCCTTTCAGAGATCAATAAACCGCTTCGTTTCCTCTACCTGCGCTAAAAGCAGCGAGTTCGGACCCGAGAATCACAGAACGGCATCAACAGCAGGAAAAATCCAATACTAACAATCTGAGCGCCCTGATGTTTCTCTGTGAAAATATTGTGCGTTGCCTCGTCTACCCCCCCCCCCCCCACACACACACACACACACACACGCTGACCCCGTCCCCGTTTGGAGCGTGCATGCAGCGTCTGCTTGTCGTGTCACAGCGCCGCTGTTGTTAAGGCACCGCTGAACTCTGGGTGACTCTTCTCGAAGGGGCCAAGTCCAGGCGTGTGTTTATGATCCGGCCGGTGTACGTGTGAATCTCTACTATGTGTGTCTTTGTGCAGGCGGGGGCAGAGATGCACGACTGTCAGGATGTGCTCATACAACGAACTGTCTGCTGAAATACAACTGGCGGTGGCCGGGTCAGATGGGTTTTTGTCGTGCGAACAACTGCCCCGCCGAAGCCCGCTTTGACTGAAATATGTTTTCCTCTATTAAACGACTGCCCTCGCCCACATAAAAGGAATGCGACGGTGGCGTTTGTGTGATGATAAAAGCCCGCAGGAACACTCAGAGGTGTGCGAGGGGAGAACAAGTCACAATGGCGTGCCCTTAGCTGGAAGTGTTTGTTTATCCAACAATTACAGCAACTACAAAGTGTAACGAGCTGATGTTAGTGAGACTGATGGGCTTAGCAGAGCTTCCAGCTGGCATGACTATTTCCTGAAAAAAAAAAAAAAAAAAAAAACAACAGGGCTGTAGCTCCTGTTGTGCCACTTGCTGAGTTAACGATACTGCGGCTAAGACGGTTTTCCCCCTTTAGGAGACTGACCGGGCCTGTTCGGTCCAATGGGACGAGTGAACAGGAGCACGGATTAGATGGGATTGTTTCGTCCCAGGTTGACCGAAATAAATACTGGACCAGTTTCTCACAAGTTACAGAGTTAAGTTTCATTAAGGACTCTGGCTGTTGGTAATGTTGGATAAACTGGATTAAGAACTTATTCTAGAGACTCTGTGGGACTGTAGAAGGGCTTCGGACATGCAACCTCACAGACTTGTATATTTATCTACCATATTTTCCGGCGTATAAGTCGCACTGGAGTATAAGCCTGATTTTTTTAGGTAAATGTATTTGATAAAATCCAACACCAAGAACAGACATGTCATGTTGAAAGTCAATTCTAAATAAAA
>JAPSES010000109.1:6466029-6479845 GCA_029822895.1 Maxillicosta whitleyi | reverse complement strand
GACACATAAACAGTACCGCAGCGAACATGTGACACATAAACAGTACCGCAGTGAACATGTGACACATAAACAGTACCACAGTGCTTCAGTTTGTCATGTCTTTTATGTTTGTCTCTCAATTCATCATGGATTTTTTTTTTTTTTTTTTTTTATTCAGAATCTTTTAACAAAAACGATCAATTACTCAAAATTTCAGGTGACCCCAGAGGTTGAAAAACACTGCATTAACCCCTGATACCATTGAACGCCACTTAAATATATGCATTTATTATGTTTATCACTCTTTATTTTGGGAGTTTTCTTAAATCTTTGACTTTTTTTTGTGTTTGGAAGACGATGGACCAACAGTGTAATCAACCAGGAGCAATTTTATAAACAGATAAATCTTGAAAGTCCGAGAGTCTGATGCTTTTATTAGTTATATGTGGAAGTAAATGTGGTGTAAACCCATTCTTTACGGTGTTCCTGGTTACTTAAAAAAAAGAAGAAAGTTTTTACATTCTATAATTAGAAATGATCAAAAACAGAAAAAGTCTTGAGTGCAGTTCCAGAAAGGCCAACAGCCCCCCCCCCCCTTTCTTCTTCTTGTTCCACAGTCTTATTAAACAATGAACAAACCATAAATGATGATGATTTCCTCCTTTACCGCTCAGTTTATTTATACAACTCATTCATTTCATAACTCCAATTGTCACCAACTGACAAAACTCTCCAGCGTTTGAGGAAGTGAGAAAACAATTCCGAACCTCCTCCCCTTTTAATGGATCTGCTCTAGAGTTCATCTTTGGCCCGCGTCCGACCCTTTTACCAAGTTTCATGAAAACCGGGGCAGTAGTTTGTGTACAGTGTTGCAGATAAACAGGAGTGATTACATAACCTTCTTGGCTGAGTGAATATTCAGCAGAATCTCCTGTGCGTGCAGATGTCCTGTATATCGGTATCGCTTCATGAGTCAGCCCATATGTAACAGCGCTAAAGCCACAGAATTTACCTGCAAGACACGGTCTAGTTTCAGCATGTTAGCATTTAGCTCCGTGCCTTATGAAACCACACGCTGGAGCACTGCAAACCTGTCTAACATTTAGGAGAAGTGGGGGGGAAATAACAAGGAGGGTCAGAGTTGGACAAACTCCTTTAGCTCTCAAGTGAGCGTGCAAACATTCCCAGGGTGCACTTGGGTTTGGGCTCGTAGGGCTGAAAATGGCAAAACCAGCCCAGCCGCAGTGCGTTTTCACTTCCACATGGCCCGTCCACCATGTCACCAAAAGTGGAACTCTACACGGTGTTTTGTTCTTGCTCGTCCATGTGGAGGATTATCAGTCATCTGAGAGAGTGCGTTTCCTCAAAGTGTTCCACACTGGAGCGTACAGAGACGAATAGAGCAAAGTCAAAGTTGTGTAACCGAATCCTCAGGGGCTAGCTGGGAATAGCTGACCTTGCGGTTATCAAAACAACTCTCTTCACATTGGCGCTGCACGACGATTACAGTAAAACAGCTGATTAGCGTCGGATGTAAACCTATGTAGTCGTCGGCGAAGACGTGCGTACCGCCGCGAAGTTTTGCGAAAAAGACGTCAGGTAGGAGGCGGAATCAAAGCGGCACAAGATGTTGGTGTGATGCCCGCAAGGTCAGACGGTGACTGTTTGAACGGCAGAACAACTGCAGGCAGAGAAAAGGGAAACAGAGACGGTGTACTGTATGTGAAACAAAAGAGCACTCTGTGCAGAAGATGAGACACCGTGGGAAACAAAGGAGGCGACATCAGAGGTGGTGGGTGGCGGGGTGGAGTGTGTGTGTGTGTGCGCGGGGGGGGTGGCAGCATCACAAGACCCTGAGAGAGCTGACATACTGGTGGTGATGTTTGTGTTGAGCATATGATTTCCATTACTAACACTTATCACGTCAGGAAAACAACTTTAAATACAAGGATGTTTGTAGCAGAGGCTCAATATAGAGCAGCGTAGTTCAAGGATGTCTGGCAGCTTTAACTCCTGGCCCCCTGAATAGAACACAGCTGATCAAAGCCTGGAGTTGGACGAGGTCAGGTCCGCTTCTACTTACACTGTGCGTGACCATTAACCACACAGATCTGAGTTCAGCGGCACAGATAACCGTGGACGTGCAGGAGCAGAGGAAATGCTTGTTTATATATTACACTTAATGACTCAGTGACAGACACGGACTGAAAAACCTCACCCCAGAAATCATTGTGAAATGGAAGGGAGGCTCGTAAACACTGTGTTTACACAAACAAACAGGATGTAAAATGATGCTTTCCGTTCCTAGATGTCCTTTATCTGTATCTGGAGTCTAAACTGTAGGCCGGTGATGGCGTGGAACCAAGTACTTTTACTGCGAACGCTTCCATTTGTCCGACAATTTTCCTAACTTCTTCAAATTTGTTTTCGTGATGAACTTGAGGATTAAGTGTCCTTTATGGGTTGGGATAATTGTCGTACTAACGAAGCTAAATTAAGTCTTTAATCATCGAGCCTCCCTCAAAAAAAAGAAAAAAAAAAAAAAAAAACAACAACTCTGGTCACTCAAATGTACACGCACATGAAAAACACTATAAAATCATCGTACATCAATATTTTTTCTTGCATTTTTTTTAATATAAATCTCTAAAATAACTTGCCCCTTTATCAAAACTACCAAACATTCAACAGTTTTCAGGATTTTAACCCTTTAAATGCACTTTAATTCTTTGAGTGATTCATCCCCCCCCCAAAAAAGACAAAAATGTTATATTTTCCATAAAATAAATAACAAGTGGATAAAACACTGGTTCTTATTATACCCTTGGATGTCAAAGATTATCAACAAAATTGATTTGATTACATTAGTATTTTTCCTGTGATGTTAAGACACTCCCTTGTGGAACAAAAATGCCTCCTTGACTTAACCCTAACCCTCGATTTGCTGGAAAATACTTTTTTTTTTTAGAGACACATGGTTCTCACTGGACAGGAACGCTGCAAACATATCTGCCAGAATGTGACACTTTGCTGTAGATTTTAGTGAGAACAGTATATAACGTTAAATGAG
Source organism: Maxillicosta whitleyi (assembly GCA_029822895.1). Lineage (NCBI taxonomy): Eukaryota > Metazoa > Chordata > Actinopteri > Perciformes > Neosebastidae > Maxillicosta > Maxillicosta whitleyi. The sequence continues at coordinate 6,476,796 of JAPSES010000109.1, read as the reverse complement.
CTCAACCTTAAACATCTGTCGCAGTAAAATGATTCCAAAAACATCATACATAACAGTAAAACACGCACACGGGCCATTAAACTGCATAATAGCCACTTAGTCTTCATACTTCATAATAAAACTTACATTCTTTTACACAAGTTAGGTCACGAATGCATAACTTTTGCTTAAAACAGAGTAGTTTCACAGTTCCTTGACTAGAGGATCTAAACACTTTTCCACATGCTGCTGTAAATAACAGCCACAAATATCTACTCAGGAGAATCACAATGATTCCTCATCTTTCTCCTGCTTTTTTAAAAATCTGAGGCTGTGTGCTTTGAGTGGGCGAGGTTTATAACATAATTATAAACATTCCTCGTTTCCATGACATAAGTTGAATACCACACAATTATAAAAGCCGAACCTAGCCCCACAGCCTTTGAAACCCAGTCAAACTTATGACGTTTTGTGACTATAAAACATGCATGTTGAGTAGTGCTCTCTGCGGGCTGTTTTTTTTTTTTTTTTATATGTGCAGAGAGGCCTGAAGTTCTGTCAAAAGAGACGCCTGACGTCAGAGCCATCTCACCTCCATAACGATGTGGCCGCTATCTGGAATCAGAGGGAGTCTTTTGCTTCTGCAGCCTGATAGCTCTTTATCAGGGCTGGGGCAGCAACCACCGTGACAGCTGAGAAGTCTAATCTCTGAGAAGGGGAACAGCGTTGCACGACGTTCCTCACATGTGACTCTGCATCGTCTGCACTGACGGGCTGCAGCAGAGTCAGCGGTGACAGTGCCACCCTACAGAGACAACAGTAACGCTGCCTTTAACTAACTGGGCTCCGTGTTTCCTTTGTGGTTACCGTCATTACGTTAGGGTGTCAGATATAGCGAGCCACCACACGCCATAAATAAGAGCGAGATAGGACAAGAGAGGAAACCACAGAGCTGACTGGGTCGGCATAAACAGGAGGGAGGCCTGCTTTTTACAAAGCCTGAACGGGCGCCGCTCTTTCTTCTACTTGTGAAACTCATCACAGGGGCACGGTGGCAAATGACATGCTTCTAAAACTCATAAATTCAGGCCAAGTCCAAACAGATTATACTGTCAGCTTATCCATTACAATAGGTATATTAAGTGCGGTCACCTCAGAATACTCTAAAATGCTGTTTTCCAATTAGAAGGGCTTTTCCATACATTGCTCAGACTGTAATCCTGCGGGTTAGGCCAATATTACATAAGGATTTGGCAGCTTTGTGTCTGACTGACAATTAGAGTGAGCTAATACTAATCCATATTATAGCACTTGGACAGCTGGTGGTAAACAACACTGTTTGACACTGTCGCACCCCATATAGGCTACTGAGCAAACCAACTTGTTAAGAACTTTTCGCCTCTTTCACATCTCTGCGTGTGTTTGATATTGCTGAAGTGCATGCATGGCAGTGGGATCTGTGTCCTGCACACAACAATCCAAGGATTGTGGCCATCTGAGTAATCCGAGCATCTGCCGAGCACCTGAGACGGCCCAATGTGAAAACCTAACTGAGGGATTTGTGCTGCGCTTCATCTCTGTAACACTCGTGAGAGGAATGCTGGGTAAAATTAATGTTTAGCTGTCCCATTCCGCAGAAAGATTCCCCGAGAGGAAATATGCATCTTCTTAAAAAGCGTGTTTCCTCCAGTTAGTTAGAGTCAGGGCGTCTTTCTTCGGAGCTGCATGAGTTGTAGGATTATTGTAATTCACAAAAACTAAAGATTTAAGCTCTAACTAGAAGTTAAAGGATTATTTTCATTGAAATGAAAATTAAAAAGGACAAAAAGTAAAATAAAAAAATAAAATAAAAAACAATTACAGTTAAAAGAAACTTTGCCCTCATGGTGTATAAGAATAAAACATCTTTGCACATTTAATAAACAATAGTTTTGATGCAATTCATTCATTGCCGCTTTTTGAAGTTGTGTAAATCAAGACTTTCCTTATAAAAACTTGAAAAACTAGAACTAATGCTAAAGAAAAATGTAACAATTCCTTTAAAAAAAACTGCAAAACTAAGTAAAAACGTAAATGTGCAAATAAAACTGGGAAGTGAATATTTCAAAAAGTGCAATAACTCAGGCTCATGCACATTCAATCAGTTTCACATGTCATAATGGCCGGTGTGTTGACAGAGCATATCATAAAAGGCCAACAGGCAGTTACAGAGGGCACAGAAAGCCTCCAGCAGAGAACTACTTCTGTTTTTCTGCTTTCGGTGTGAAATTTGATTTTCTTTCAACTTAAAACCTTCTTTGGCAGCCTTGTCATTAATTAGCCGCCACAAAGGGCAGGTGCCACTGGGTTTTGATACGGCCCGATGTCCAAAAAAAAGGAATTTATGAAACACATTGTAGGTTGCATGCTAAGCCACAGCTGCCTGCATGTTCACAGAAATTAGGCTATGTCAAACAGGAGGCACCCTCTACATTTAAAGCAGTGAGTGAATAGTCAGAAATGAGCATGGCTGGGAGGCTTCAATAGCAGTTATCAAGCTCAGTTGAGGGTCTGGGTAGGAGCCAAGGTCTCACAGGCATGCAGCTGCCCACTTACCATAAACACAAAGGCTCAGCATGGCTATGCATGGCAGCCAAGGAGGCCTACGTTTTAAAGCAGGCCTGCTGTTTAATTATCTCATACATAATCACTTGCACTGTATACATTTGTTCAGAACAAGAGCTTTGTTGGGCTCTGTAATCGAGGCTTTCAAGCAACCTGTCCAAGTTGGAGAGAAATGTTGTCCACTTGAATGCTAAATCTAACAAAGTCTCTTAATTACAAAAGGCTAAAGACACAACAACCTTCCACTTCCAGAGCAGAATAACACTACGCCTTAATAAGCCCTAAATAGGAAGGAGTTACATCCACATGACAGAGCAATCAAAATTAAGAGCTGTCAGGGAAAAAAGAAATGCAGAAACGTGTCCTCCCCCACACCACATTTCCATTTACCAGGACTCTAAAACAGCCAGGAACTATTTTTTTCCCCAGCCAAGTGTTATGAAAAATGTCACAACAGTCACATTACATTAAGCAGGATCTTTGAGCCTCCAAAAATTCTCAGCGATATGGTCACACATCATGTGCGAGCTCTGATAGGCAGCCTCTTTTGTGCTGCAGCTCGAACTGTTCAACACTCTTTCAGATGAGCTTGCCAGCCCTCCAGGTGGATGCTCTCAGTTTCCGAAGAAAAGGCCCTGAAAACTGAGCTTGTCCAACTAACCAGCACAAACAGTCCCTGAAACCCCCTTTTTTCCAAAAACCCTCATGAAAGGGAAATGAGTTTGGCAAAGAAATTGGTGTGACGGGAGCTCACAGAATGTTACACACAGGCTACAGAGCAAACAGGATTGTGAACTCGAGAGGAAGGCCACAAACGACTGATGATAAAATATTAAATGTATACACACTAAAGGTAAAACGATCCAACTAGACCATATCTGCTGTGTGTGTGTGTATGTGTTTTTTTTTTTTTTTCTCTGTAGCTTCACATAATTTATGTATGTTTTAAACCACTTATGAACTTTGGCAGTCATAATCATGGCTGTGGGACACTTTGAGGAGTTCAGGTTTAACAAGCTCTTGTGTTTATGATCCCACTGAGCTCTTAAATTGCCAAATCTGTTGGATAGTATGTCAGCCAGGCCTGTCTTCATACCTGAGGGGAAGGTTAGCTAGACACAGATAAGACAAAAGCATTCCTCTGCTACGACAAAAAAGTGTAACATAAACAAAAAAAGAAGCTCCAAAACACTTGGGATCATATTATGCACGTAGCACCCAATCCCTATGTTTTGTGTTGTATAGAAAGTATTAAAAACGTTTTGTCACATAATAACTCTGACCTTTCCAGACATGCAGGCACTTCGTGAGGGAGAAAAAAAAAAAAAAAAAACCCTGTTTGAGATCACAAACTTTTCACTTCAAAGCCACCTTATTCACATGAAAATGCTTTTGATCCAATGAAGGTAGTATGTGTTTGCAAACTTCATGGAACATTTGGCTGCTTTGTCAGCTAATCTGATTCACTTTACACCTCTTGTCAGTGGTAGGATAAGACCAACATACTATCAGGGTTATATCAAGTAGGAAAAAGGATCTTTATCATATAAAATCTGCTGAATAGAAGTATTTGCATGGGTGTAAACATGCTTCACACACACCTAGATGAGTTTTATTAAACATTTCCAGAGTACCCAGCACTTGTATTAATCTATGGAGTGTAATAGAGTTGTAATAAAGAGGGAATGAGCCCATAAATAATCAGTAAGTAACCCCCTCAGGAGACAAAAGGGGACATTGCTGGCATCAGACACATGAGAAAAGTTGCTAAGCTAACTATATGAAGCTAGTTTAAGTTACACCAAAGACAGTATTCGTCACGTTTAACGTCTAGAACTACTTTATCACGCATTTGAGCATCACATCCAACTTTGCCAACTAGCTAAAACTAGCTAAAGGGAAAAAAAGAAAAAGAAAACAGCTAGGAAAAGTTGTAAATTCGCCGAAAAAGTGACACTTACAAGCATTACGGTGAGCACCTCGGGTCTCCAGGAACACCGGGCGAGCTTGTTAGTTTCTGTGGAACATGGTGTGAGTTTTGTTTTTGCAGAAAGGCAGAAGAACAAGGCGTGAGACAAGGCAGGAAGCTGGGCGAGCGGCTCAGGCAGCTCCTGCAAACTACAACATTAGCCCAGTGCACTACTGTCCAAGATTGCACGCTAATGAGCCTGTGACAACATACACGGACCGTACCATTCCGGACAGAGGGGGGGAGGGAGATGGGTCGGCCCACTGATATCTACCACGGTATGTGTGTTGTTTTAAAACCTTTCTAACTTCGTAATAAACACTTACATCTCATATTAACTCCCGACTACGAATTTACCGCTGAAAAGCAAAATATTAATCTTTACTACACTTTGCGACACTTTCCACCCCTTCTCTGCTAACTCTTAGTCGGCTCCACACTGCAGTAATGAAAAGTAATCACAGTTTTTGAGCTGTGCATATAGACAAAGTACTTTCACAATATACAGAACTGAAACGTGATAACTTGCCAAATGTGTGTGACTAGAGCTAGAACAGAAACTGTGTGTTCTACATACATATCTAGAATGAGTTCCAGAGATGTATAATGAGGGTCAGTCTTAAATAAATATGTTTTATTCTGAACAGATGTTGGCCTTCCACTGAGTAAAGCCAGTCTTTATCGTATTATAGACGCAATAAGGTTTTTATTATATATTCAGGTTTACTTTACACAAGTCGTATATGCATGCACCGTGTTGAGTAACTCCACTCTCACATGAATAATTCATTTAATGCAATTCTTAGAAATAAGCTCCTAAAGCGGCGTGCATGTGTATGAGAGTATGACTATTTAGTGTAAAATCGCAGCTTGAGATCCTCATTTTTCATCATTACATAAACACACATTCAGTATATGTTTGTTATTTGGGGAATTTTCTGGTTTCTTTCCTCTTATATAACCATAAACTAAATATCCTCTGTTTGGGAGCCAAACAATGATGACATCTCAGGCTTTGGGAACCACTTTTTCAGCATTTCCCTACACTGTTAGGTCACATGATTTATTGATTAACTGAGAAAGTACTCAACAGAACAGCTGACAATGGAAATGCTTGTTAGTTGCTGCCGTGATACGACGATAAATGACTGTATCTGAATATGTGCACATGCATTAAACATGACGCACATTCATCATTTGAGATATTTTCTTTGGATTAAGTTGATTTGCATTAATGTAACAGAGTTATGAGCGCTCACATCCTGTAACCCAGGGGTGTCAAACATGTACAAAATAAAAGTACAGAAATTACACTGGAGATTTTAACAGTCAAGGGGGTCAAAACCATTTTAGTTCAGGTTCCACATAAGACCAATGTGATCTCAAGTAAAATAATAACCTATAAATAATGACAAATAATAATATTCGTCTTGAAAAACCATGTGAATGAAAATATTTACATTTACAAACTATGCTTTCACAATAAAATGCAAAATGAATATATGAATAAAATCGATCCGCTGTGATCTGTAAGTTCTGTTAATAATAAGCTGTTTATATTGTAGTAATTGTTCTTATTTTAGTTACAAACTCCAAAATTTTAACAATATTGTGTAACATTGAGTGTAATGCGCATACATTAAGGCATAATATTGTTAAAATTGTGATAATTTTTCGAATAAAATTTCAGGTTATACACATTTTTTTAAAAATAAAAATGCAAATATATTCATAATTTAATGGGTTTTTTTTCCAGACTAAGACAAATAGAAAAACTTAGAGTTGCCATTATTTGTATGTTATTATGTATATGTTTATGTTTATTTTACAGGTCTTAACCCATAAAGACCCAGTGCTACTTTTGTGGCAGTTCTTTATTGAAGTGATTTATCGCCTCTTATCATGACATAATTCTTTGTGTTTTGTTTTTTCAGTGAACATCGGGTATTTTCCTAATTTTTCCTATTTAAATCTGAAGGTTATTATATCAAAAATAGAGAAAACTGAAGAAAACGTGACTTTTTCAGCAAAAATATTAATAACTGAAGCTAAAACAATCATTTCCATCCACTGTCATTGATCCAAGAAGATCCATGGATTTTACTGGTGAATCGATGTTGTAGAAGATGACGGTGTTTCCATGGTAACTACAGAGGCTCTAAACGTCCAAATGAGTCATATCTGATGACCATGAAAAGATGAAAAAATGTATTTTACACCAATTATTTCAACATTATTTCTGTCACCAGTGACTGTTTGGGCCTTTATGGGTTAAATTTATGTTATATTATATTACATTATATTATATTATTTATTAACTTTCAAATTGAAATTAATCACCATTTATTATAACTGTATAATGTAATAATATATTAATGGATCAACAGGTATTAAACCGTTTAGATCAGTAGATAGATTCTGTCACAAGTGACTGTTTTTGCCTTTAAATTTATATTATATTGAATTATATTATAGTTTTTTAATTTATATTATTTTATCTATTAAATGTTAACTTTGAAAATTTGAAATTTATCACCATTTATTATAACTGTATAATATAATATAATAATATATAAAATAATATATTAATGGATCAACAGGTATTAAACAGTTTAGATCAGTAGATAGTTAAATTTATATTGTATTATATTTTTTTATTTATTAAATTATAAATTCAAGTTATCACCATTTATTACAAATGTATAATATAATAATATTATATATCTTAACTTATTAATGATCAACAAGTATTAAACAGATTAGATCAATAGATTTTTTGTTTTATTTTTTATTTTTTAAATGTATTATTTATTTATTGATCACCATTTATTATAACTGTATAATATAATAATATATATACTAATATATTAATGATCCACAGGTATTCAACAGGCTGTTTGTTTAACACTCATGCTTTAACCAAATGGATCATACAGGGAACAAAAGTGAATTATTTATGAGATCTAAACCAAAAAAAGCCTTTTTTCTTTTTTTTCATGTTTTCTGCCTGTGCTTCCATATAAACTACTGTTACTGATCATTTTTGATGTTTTACACACAGTTAAATCTGGCACCAAACCTCCACAAATACAGTTTAATTGGCTCCTTTTGGTCGCACCTCGTACAGTTTAGCTTCATTCACTCTTCAGAGCTGGAAGCGGGGGCACTGGGGCTGAAGCTCACCCCTGGCAGACACTATTGTTAATCAAGGAGGAACATCTGTTGTGTGCTGCTAATCTCCCCCAGACTGTCAGACTGTCCTCCTCAGTTCAGACGGTCTGCCTTTTGTGTTAAAGGGCACCGAGGATTTGTCTCCTCCAGCGTGTAGGCGACACCGCGGGGGTGACCCAACTTTACTCCCTTTTCACCTACATCCCTTCAGCTGACGTACACAATATATGCTGCTGCTGAAGCCTGTAGTCCGAAAACGTCTGTAGAGAAACAACATAAAAGGAGAAGTTAGAGTCCACTACGAGTTTAACCCATGAAGACCCAACATTCATGTACTGTTTAATACACGTTGACCCTTTAATTCTATCAATGCATGTAAATAAATGGTGTAAAATGAGTTTATTGTTGTTATATGATCAGTGAATTAAATAAAAGTTATTAAATATATTATTAAATATAGGATAAAGTTTAAAAAATGCGAAATACAGACGATAATATTATAACAAACAGTGATACCATTTCTGACCCATTATTTCTATCAATACATGTGAATAACTGGTGTAAAATGTGTTTATTGCTGTTATATGAGCAGTAAATTAAATAAAGGATATTAAATATATTATTAAATATGAGATAAATGTAAAAAAATTTAAAAAAAAGCCAAATACATAGGATAATATTATAACAAACAATGATACAATTTCTGATCCATTAATTCTATCAATACATATAAATAATTGGTGTAAAATACAGTTTTTCATTTCCGTAGTTACCATGGAAACACCGTCATCTTCTATAACATTATATATCATGTAATAAACTTCAACTATAATCTGAAGTTTTAATGAACATCAACATGATCTGTACATTAAATATAGGATATAGGATTTATCATCGTTATATGATCAGTGAATTAAATAAAGGATATTAAATATATTATTAAAAATAGGAAAACTTAAAAAAAAAAAATACCAAATACAGATATAATACATATATTATAATAAACAGTGATACAATTTTCATTAATCCTACCAAATACATGTGAATAATTGGTGTAAAATACAGTTTTTCATCTTTTCATGGTCATCAGATATGACCCATTTGGATGTTCAGAGGCTTGTAGTTACCAAGGAAACAACATCATGTTCTACAACACTGATTCACCAGTAAAACCCATGGAGTTGGATCAATGACAGTGGATGGAAACACTATTTTTATGTGCAGTTAATGAGATGTTTCACCAAAAAAAATCACATTTTCTTTTTTTTTTCTGTCTTAATATAATGACATAACCCCCCCCCCCCCAACTTTAATCTGAGATTTTCTGAACCAGGGGGGTCAAACTCATGCAAGTTCAGGGGCCGTATTCATCCTAATCTGATCTCCAGTGGGCGGGACCAGTGAAATTATAACAGTGAAAAAAGTCAAATTATGTTACGATAATGTTAACATCTACAACATTCCCTTAAAAATATCAATAAGTTGAAATGTCTTAAGAAAAACAAGTGCATTTTACTAATATTCTGCCTCAGATTATCAGTTTATTATTCACATGTACATTACAACTTAATTATAATCACACAAAACATTAAGTAACAGACAGAATATTGATAAAAATGCACAAAAAACGTTATGTTTATATTTGTTCAGATTATTGACATTTTTTTGTAAAAGGATAGTTTGTAAATGTAAAGATTTTCATGTAATTTTACTTTTTTTTCACTAAAACAATGAGAAAATGTAAATTTTTCATTATTTATAGGTTATTCTAATAATATTTTACTTCATTTTACGTCATTTTTGCATTTCACAAATTCATCCCAGTTATATTTAGGTATTATATTTAGGAAAAAAACAGATTTGTGCTTTAAAAATACAAAATCCAGAGCATTGTGTTAGAATAAACGTTGATGAATCAGTTCAGAAAGGTAAAAAAATAAAAAATAAAATAAAAAATCATTACTTTGTTAATAAAGCCTGTCATTCCTGTCAGAACCACAGGGGGCAGTGTCCACCAGCAGGAGGACTGCACTGTTTTAGTCATAGTGCAAGTTTGATGGATTATGAGCCTTGATTTATTAGCTTTTTTTGCCATTTCTCTTTAATTTTGCTGATGTGTCAATAGTAAACATATGGCTGACAGTGCGTCCGTGGTGCAGACCCCATGCAGAACGCTGTGTGCCATCTGGGGCTCAGACAGATGGCCGCAGGACTCTGGTTACAGGAGCCATCCCTTCTTAGTTTTAATGAACTGTTAACACTCCCCGTACCTGAGTAATATCAGCGTTTGAAAGGATTCATGTGTTTGTTTTCATTAAAAAAAAAAAAAAAAAGAGTTTCAGCTTTAATGTTCCTCCATAAGGAACAAACACCTGTTACTCTGACAGTGGTGGAACGTAACAGAGTATTTTTACTTGTACTTAAGTAGTTTTTTTTTGTATTTGTACTTTACGTAAGTAAAAATAATAATGCATACTTTTACTTTTACTTCACAGGTCCATTTTATATATAAATCATAATGTTTTTTATGTAAAACAGGACATGATACTGTGTGATAGTAGATGTTTTTATCCAAAAAATACACTCTTCCTGCTCTGAAAAATCATATTTATATATATATTTCATATATTTATGAATGTGGGATAGATAGATTCTAAACAAACCTGTCATTCAACATTTCATAATCCCCTTTTTCCTCCAAAAGTTCGACACTTGACAAGAAAAACAGTGATCACATTAAAAATAAATAAATAAATAAAACCTAATAATAGGACAATATGACAGCTACAGTTCAGGAAATAAGACCGTCATGTTCTAAAAGAGCATCATATTAAAAAAAACAAAACAAAAACAGATAAATAAAAACCTAAGAACCAGCAGTAATTTAGTGTGTTTGAAGGATTATTTTAATTCTTAAGAAAAATAAGTTAAATTTCAACAATATCACACTTCAGTTTATTCATTTACACCTGCATTATAATGTACAGATAAAATAATAATTTAAAAAAATAAAATAAATAAATATAAAAAATAAAATAAAAATC
>JAPSES010000109.1:6381751-6392808 GCA_029822895.1 Maxillicosta whitleyi | reverse complement strand
ATACAACAGTTTCATGTTCAAGTTGAATGTTTCTTGTTATACATTTGAAAATAGAAAATTAAAAATGACCTTGATAAAAAAATTTTAAAAATGATTAAACTAATTCTAATCTATCATTAGTTTGCTGAGGGTTTTTCTTTTCTCATATTGAATAAAACACAGATTTTTAAACCTTGAAATGATTGTTAAACATAAAAGTCATCGCAGTGCATTTTTAGCCTCTGGGAACATTGAACACTTTCCATTATTTTCTGACAGTTTATAAAACGTACAATTAACTGCTTCCTGTCAGAACAACTGTCAGATTAATAGATTTTGCAAATAACGCTGTTGTTAAAAAAAAAAAGATCATGAGCTGAGAGGAATCCTTTATCTGATATTAATCATCCAGTGTTGTTTAAGGACAACATGAGACCGGCTGCTGAAAAAGCTCAACACTTCTATTTATTGAATTTGATCTGATGGAACAGACCTAATGGATTAAACCTGGGACTGAAAAACTGGAGCTTTTCGGCTTCATAACAGCCTCGTGGTTAAGAAAAACATTAAATTAGAGGCACTGCCAGACTGTTGTTGTACCTTATAAGACATAAGGAACCATTACTTTATGCTGGTCTGGGTGAGCTGGGGTGGGGTGGGAGAAGGGGGGGGGGGTGTAAATGTTAATTTCACTATACTTTTTTTTTTAACAATCTAATTAGAGTGATCTTTCATTTGTTGTTTTTTCTATGCATGGGTACATGTGTTATATATGATACATATAAATATAAATAAGTATATGTGTTTATACTTTTTTTTTTAAAGAAGGTCAATTGTAATTCTGTCACTGGAAGAGTTCTATTATTCTTCAATAAAAAATATTGGGGGAAAAAAAAAGAAAAACATTAAATTAGAGGCACTGCCAGGCTGTGTGACTGTTGTACCTTATCATACATAAGGAACCATTACTTTATACTGGTCTGGGTGAGCTGGGGTGGGACGGGTCTTGGGGTGGGGTGTAAATGTTAATTTCACTATACATTTAACTGATTTTTTTCAATCTAAACTGTCTTTCGATCACTAACGCCTGTTCCATCCATCAATCTAAGGCGTGAAAATGAACCATAACAGTAGTTGAACAGTTAAATCCTGGTTGAAAACCAGCCTTATTCCCAAAGGTCAACACAATGGCAGAACAGATGCTTGCCAGAGGACACTTCAGCAGCCAGCCAATCAGTCTACAGCAGTGTTTCCTAACTGTTTCTTCACCACAGCTCATATTTGACATAAAAATCATATCATATCATAAAAATCATAAGGAACACCACCGACCGATAGAAGTCGTAAAATGTATATTTATTGAATTGGAACATGAAGCTCAGAGGGGTGCACCAGCGACCCCTCAGACTGAACCCCCCCCTCCCCCCGGACTGAAGTCTGTTGTATATTGTATATTATGGGATGCATATCCCTCCAGCCCCAACCTGATATCTGAGTTTTGTGGGTAACTCACTGATCCATGCATCAGTACTGAATGTTTCTTTCTTCTTTTCCCTTCAGGGGTCGTCACAGTGAATCACATTCACATGTTGGTTTGTCTCAGGTTTTTATGTCGGATGCCCTTCCTGACACAACCCTCTGTATTTATCCGGGCTTAGGACTGGCACAAGAAGACACTGCCCCCTTGTGGCTACAGGTATAGGGAAGTACAGTGGACCCCCGCCATACGACATTAACCCGTTCCAGAGTTGGGATCATAAGGTGAAATCGTCGTATGGCGGACAATAGAAACCTATGGTAATTAGCTAATGCGTGCAAAACCATATTGCCATATTCCCTAGTGAAGGTGACGATGTGTGTGCCTTCTTCATATTTCTTGATAATCTCCAGCTTTGTTTCCATAGTAACCATCTTCTTACTTCTCCCTTTAACATCACTACCAATCTTGGGACCCATGGCTACGAGATCACACCAGATCAAGTCTGTACGAAACACACAGACGCACGCACACGGACCGGCAAGTTTGAATTCTGGAATTTTTTGGCCGCGTAAGAGAAATTGTTGTTGATGCCGTAAAGCGGGGACAAATGCCGTAACAAGGAGACGAAAAAACTGCGTATTCCACTTCGTAATGTGAAAAAAATGTAAGCTCGGGACGCTGTAACCCGGGGGTCCGCTGTATCTTATTTTTTGGGGATTATTACGGTGAAAGCTGCAAATTTTTACTACATTTGCGAAGGTTAACGTTCCCCACGTTGGGAAAAATAAACTGTCTTATTCATATTTGATGTCTTTTTATTTTGCTTTTAGTTGTATTTTTATGACATTTTTCAATTTCTTATTCTATTTTTTTCTCTTACTTTTGACTTTTTGTAATCTTACTTTACCTTATATATATTTTTCTTATATTACTCCTAATTTCACTGCAGACACTGACAGTAACTTCAGGTTCCGTCTCTGATCCAAACCCTCAGACTCTCAGTGACTAAAGTTGTTTCTCAGCGTCAGAAAATAAGAGAAACCAAAGGTGGAAGCTGAGTTGGAAGGTACAGATCGATTTTTTTTTTTTTTTTTTTTTTAAAGAGTCAACGCTCCAGATTTTCGCTTGAAAGAGATTGAGGAGGGACAGTGAGAAGAAGCGGGGCTTGGTCTGGTCCTTATCTGTTTGCCAACTGTGGCCTGGTTGAAGTGTGAACCTGAATTCAGATGAGTTACCGTGGACGGCGGCCAAAGAGGCCCCGGGAGGGTTTTACCTGTGAGCCAGACAAAAAAACACACAAAAAACAAACAAAAACCCTTCCTTCTTGTGTGTTTTCTCCTTGTGTGTGGACACAATCGCCATGGCAGCCTTATCACGGCGCTACACGCCGTCAGCGGGACAACTTTGTCTAGTCATTGGCTCATAAACAAATCACAAGCTGTTTTTTTTTTGTTTTTTTTTTCCACCCTCACAATGGTCGCCAGAGGACTGATTCACTGATCCTGCGTGAGGGCCATCTGGAAGGCAGGTTTCCGTGCGTGTGCGTGCGTTCGCGGAAGCGCCGGCAGGTACACTCGCCCAGAAGAAGCTCCGCACGCATCACAGCAACACCTGTTAGCGCCGCTCTGCGTCTCCTGCGGGCTTGGAGCCGCGGCCCGCCGGACCCGTCTAACTGTTGTTCCCTCAGGGATGACTAACTACCTCAGCTGTCGCGTTCAGACGGACGCAACAGCTGGACGCCGACGCCACCGGTAATCAGAAAGGATTTCCACCCGCGAACCGTCCACCTGCATCGGAGAGGACGGCGGCGCCGGTGACTCACCGTTAGGCCCGAGTGACAGATTAACCCATGACGACCCAGCGCTACTTCTGTGGTTTTAACCTTTTGTAAGTGATTTATCGCCATTTGTTGTAATATTATCCTCTGTGTTTTGCATTTTCATCAGTAAGTACGTTTCCTTTCGGCTTTTCCAGGTTGATTTGTCACAAGTTTTTTTTTGCGTCGGATGCCCTTCCTGACACAACCCTCTGTATTTGTACAGGCTTGGGACCAGAACAATGGAACACTGCCCCCTGGTGGCTACAGGTATAGGGATGTATAGCGTAAAGGGCGTTACCCAAGGGCCCACCTGAAGATCGAACCTGCCACCAAAGTCAGTCAATAAGCTACCCAGTCATGTTTTTGAGCTTCATTTGTTGATTATTGATTGAATTTTATTGTCACTGCACATAAAACAAACGTATTTCAGTGCAACAAAATCACATTCCAGTTACAACTGATCAAGATACATGGGAATACAGATACAGTTGTACTGACGAGTCGCCGATCTCAGCGCCCCCGAAATTATGAAGATGAGGATTAAAATTTGAGCGTTATTTTATCAAAAACTCAAGAAAAAGTGTCTTTTTTCAGTCAAATCTATCATTAACTGAACATAAACCCAGCGTTTCCATCCACTGTCATTGATCCAACTCCATGGGTTTTGCCAGTGAATCGATGCTGTAGAAGATGACGGTGTTTCCATGGTAACTACAGAGCTTCTGAACGTCCAAGTGGTTCATATCTGATGACTATGAAAAGATGAAAAACTGTATTTTTACACCAATTATTGATAGAATTAATGGATCAGCAGGTGTTAAACAGTTTAGATCAGTCGATGGGTTTGGTCGCTGGTGGCTGTTTGGGTTTTTACGGGTTTATAAAGTGATTTCATTAAAATATATGTACATATATCTGATGCGTTTCGTTATTTAACCAAAGAAGAAAAGAAAGCGGTTCAACAGACATTAGAAATGATGGAAAGAATGTGATGGAGATGGGTCGTATCTGATAGCCATCTGTATTTTTACACCAATTATTGTCACGTTTTGATCAGATTAATGGATCAGCAGGTTATTAAACGGTTCAGATCAGACTTTTTGGACGCTGGTGGATGTTTGGGTCTTTGTTTTCTTTTCTCCCACCCGAACCGGTTTTTCCAGGCCTAGTGTTTAGTGACTAAAATAAAAGAGGAGCTGCAGGATGTGACAATAATCTCTGACATGTTACAACAGAGGAACGTCTGGTGTGATTTCACTGCACTGTTGGTTTAATTGTGTCACAAATGACAGTCTTTATGACAACCTTTTTCATCATTTGGAGGATGTTTTGTATTATTTCACCGGTGTTGCGTGACGCCAAAGCAAACAAACCTGGAGGAGAGCGAATATGACACGGAACTGAGTAATTCTGAACAGAAGGGACCGGAACCAGACCAAGAGGAAGACGAAGAGGTCGGAGTTGAACCAGGGAACGCTCCGGTCACCAGGACAACGTGTGACAGCGAGCAGAAAAACAACAGCATTTATGTCAAAAAAGGATCAGGAAAAAAGAGGAACTGACATATAATGCGTGTAGAAATGACCAAAAATAGTCACTTGTCTGATAAAGGGTTGATTTAAAAAAAAAATAAAAATAAGAAAATTATTTCTTGGGTCAACATAACTATACTTTTTTTTGTCACATAGAAAATGAGGGTTTTTGAAGTTACCATATTTGGTTCCTTACCCATAACTGACATAAAATAATTATTCTAGAATTATTCTAGAAGTATATGCATCATTCATTACATTAGTACCATTACTTTATCATTACATTAGTACCATTACTTCATCATTACATTAGTACCATTACTTTATAATTACATTAGTACCATTACTTTATCATTACATTAGTACCATTACTTCATCATTACATTAGTAACATTATTCCATTAGTACCATTACTTCATCATTACATTAGTACCATTACTTCATCACTAAATTAGTACCATTACTTCATCATTACTTCATCATTACATTAATACCATTACTTCATTATTACATTAGTACCATTACTTCATCACTACATTAGTACCATTACTTCATCATTACATTAATACCATTACTCCATTATTACATTAGTACCATTACTTCCTGGTACCTAACAGAGCAGGTCCGCTCTCTGTTCATACACAGGTGGACCTCACAGACCCTGTAGAACCACATTGGACCTCAGATTGTTAACTCACTGGAACTATTACTGTCACTGTTTGGTAATATATACATAAATGACCAAAAACAGTCACTTGCCCGATAAACGGTTAACATAAAAAAAAACAAACAAACCCCAAACTGTGACTTTTCCACCGTGTCAGGAGCATAAGGTTTAAATCCCAATCCATATTCTTATGTTAAACCACTCGCCCCCCCCCCCCGCACGTCTTTTAGCGCGAGAATCCAAAAACCCGGCTGCGGTGCTGTCGTAGCCCGTCGACGCGCCGTTACACCGCGCAGGACATGCGTCTGTCGTTTGATGTGCGCGGCGCTGAGGTGCTTACATCATGCTGCAAAACAAATACGCTGGCACTGGGGGTAATGGTGCGTCAAGCTTCATTTTCCAGCACTGCAGTCATGTCTGCCTCTGCCTGCGCTGGCTCCAGGAGGGCCCAGCAGCTTAACAAGCCTCTTGGGGACCCAGACAGCAGAGAGGAGATGATTTTACCTCAGGACACAGTCTGACAGACACACACACACACACACTAACACACACACACTAGTCAAAGTCAAACAAGTGGGTTTAAAAATGCATATCCACGAGGCTGGAGACACAGTTTATACACCCACACAAAGACTTGTATCCCTGCTTGCTGGGCCTATGCACACAATAAAGACAGAGAAAAGGGGGGGGTCGTGTGTGTGTCTGCGTCTGTGTGTGTGTGTGTGGGGGGGGCTCTTTCCTATTCTACATGGCTACCCAAAGCATCACCGGCGCTCTCTAATCCACCACCTAAAGCCTAATAATCACTGCAGCTCATACTGTAAAATCGTCTGCTTTCCAAACAGCCGTGACAGGATGGAAGGCGTTCGGCTCCCGGAGGTAATTCAACTTCAGATGCGCCGAGATTCTCCACAACAAACAAACACCAACGGGCAGCCAATGGGACGAGCCGCAGCCACGCCGTAATCTCATTGACATCCGCTGCTTGACCGTTGGCTGTTCCGAGGTCAACGTTTATACACTGTTTACCGGAGTATCTGACATGTGGTGTGCGCCGGGAGAAAATTATAGCAATCGATGGGTATTGATCACCAATAGGAGTCCGGGGATGTGCTAATAACCGTACGGGCAGCCGGCGAGGGGGGCGGGGTGTCTTATAAGCAATGTCAGGGAGACAAATAAGGTCTGACAAAGTTGAAAAAGAAATACAGCGAGGACAAGGCTGCGCCGATGTAGGGATTCCAGGGCGAAAAAAGACGCAGAGATTTATTTATAGGAGAAGAAAAAAAAAAGGCTTTAAAATCAATGACTGAATAAGTGCGTGTTATTGTGACCTTCTTCGAATGGGAGGAATTTGATGCTCTTCAGATGTCAACATGTTCAAAAAAAAAAAAAAAAAAAGCAGATTTTTGACCAAGATGTTCTTATTTTGCAAATTCGCCCTTTCTTTTGTCACTGCTATGACTGTTTATCACACTTATTTAGCCACGTCTGCGGCAATCTGGTTTATTATAAACCGTATTTTAAAGAAAAATGGAAGGTGATAATAACTGTTGGAACAAAAAGTGACTTTATCGGACTGTTTACCAGGTTGTTTTTTTTTTTATTTTTTTATTTTTTACACCAGGTCATGTCTGTTTCACTGTGAAATAATGTTGTTTTTCTTGACACAACCGGACTCCTTTGACAAAAACTGTCATTTTACCTCCTATAACATGATAGTTGTTGGTTTATTTCTACTTTGATCGGTTTGGATCTACAATTACGCGCTAAGAAAATCCAACAAACACTAATACAATTGCACTGTTTACACTGTTACGTGTGTTTACACTACTACATTAGCACATTTTTATACTACTTTTATGTATTTTTTTCCTTGTTTTTTTATATTTCTTACATATATTTTTTTTTATTTTATTGTGTTATTTAGAGACACTTAGAGCTTATTGTGTTCAATTCTATTGTATTGTATTCTATTGCATTGCATTGTATTGTATTGTATTGTATTGTATTCTGTTGTATATTATTGTATTGTATTCAATTACCAAATGACACCAACAAATCTCATGGTCTGTGGGGGTATCATCAATTTTAACAGTACTTTTTTTGGAGACAACCAGACTCCTTTGACAAAAGCTGTTATTTTACCTCCTATAAAATCCTACTTGCTGGTTTATTTCTGCTTTGATTGGTTTGTTTGTTGGTTTGGATCTAAAACCAGGTGCTAAAACAAATTCCAAAACACACTAATATGTGTTGAACAGAGTTTTCATTCAGAAGTTTAGATCTGCACTGTTTCTTTTAAGTTTACATTTTCTTTTTTTATCTGTTTTATTGGTTTATTTTAACCTTTAATCCTTTTAATCTTATGTTTATACTTTTTATTGCTGTAATGCTCTTAATGTTTTACATTACATTTGGCTGACGCTTTTATCCAAAGCGACTTACAAGGTATAGCTTAAAGGGCCTTGCTCAAGGGCCCACCTGGGATTAGAACCACCAAAGTACATGATATGTGTTATAGAAATAAACCTGCCTAATATTACAGTGTATTATTATTATTATTATGATGTGTGGGTGTATGGGGTATAATTGCTGTTTTCGTCACAGGAATCAGGTGATTTAGATGCGAGGGGTATGAAAGCTTCGGTTCTTGGTCAGAAATGGTCATTTAATGGTAAAGTAAAGCAGTCAAACAGTCTAAATATAGCGCTCCATCCACAGCAGTACATTACTTGACTTCAGTGCCAGTGCACCTGTCTTATTTATTAATTTATTTTTTTTCCATCTGCTGCATGTAATACACCACTAGTGGATCCATAAGGAAAAAAAAAAAAAAAAAATGAACTAACCCCCACTCAGAAGCACAGCGTTTGGAAGAGAAAGCTCAAAGAAAATAAGTGATGTAAGGAAATGTCACTTCGGAGAAAAAAAAAAAAAGCCTGTTATCACCAACGCGTTACCTTCACAGATCCGGTCCAGCCGCTGCCTCTTCACTTTGTGTTTGTCGGTCAGGGACATGGCGTCAAACCCAGCACGGCACGGAACGGCTCGGCACGACAGGGGGAACGTCTCCACCTCAGCCTCCAATTCTGACACGGTTCAGACTCCTAGTGCACTGTCAGCACTGCTCCCCGGGGCATAACGCCGCGGCACATACACCTGCGAGAAACACACACACACACACACAAAAGCACAGGTTAAACACATACACAGATACAACACACACTCAAATTATTGATGTACAAGCACATAAAAAAAAAAAAAAAAAAACTCTGTGACACGGCGCAGCATTAAAGAGTCCTTGACTACAAAGTCACTCAGCCTTTCGCTCACAAAGAGCCCGGGAAGCTGCAGGCGATAGATATACGGAAAATCAGTGAATCACACACACACACACACTCATACTGTCGGTGACAAAGTACCCGATTTGTTCAAAAAGTGACAAAGCCTCCGTGCTCTAAGAGCTCCACTTTTGGGCTGTTTGAAGTGTGTTTTCTCTCTCTGACAAACACTCATCCAAAGCTCCATCGCGCTTGTCACTCGTCACATTTTTTATTGATTGTGGTGACATTTGAGGTACGCTCGGCGCTGACAAATAGCAGTCTAATTTCTATTTTGCTCTGAAAAGCCATTCAGAACCGAAGCGTGCATATGAATACTTATTCATCTGACTTTAAAATGATCAAATCAAGTGTAAGAGAAGCTGATGGGACTGGAGGAGGAGGAGGGGGGGGGGGTGTGTGTGTGAAATGAAGCTGGGGCTGATGCTCTGCACCTGAAGGGGGCTGTGGTGCAGTGACGCATTCTGACCAATAGAGGGGGGTTAAAATCTACTCACAGAGGAGCGCCCGGCCTCTTTTACACCTCTATCCCACAGAGCGTCCATTCATGACATTCCTGTTTTTATATCTGAGCACGGAAAAGGGATTTTTTACACATTACATTTCAACTGCACTACTTTCAACAAAGTACGACTAAAGTGGCACTTCCCATATGGATTTTACTCTATATTTAACCTTTTTTTAACCATCATTTATTATAATATTATCCCATTTAATGTGAGTTTTTTCAGTGTGAGTCATGTTTTTTTCCTATTAAAAGTCTTCGATTCAACTTCTACATCATCACAGACCTTTTTAAGACTACTTAAAACAGAATTTAATGCACATTTCACTGGCAAAAATGTGTGAGTCTTAGAATTTAGACAATGTATTCATCTCGATTCCCAGTCAAAGTTAACAATAATTGGTTCGTAATTTCAATATAAATTGTCAAATTGTAGAATAATGGTACTTTCTTTGCAGCTTGGACATTTAAACACATTTATGGCGACATAACTTAAGAGCTACCATATTAAATATAATTCCTTTTAACAACCTGAGACCCTGGAAAATACTAATTTCAGATTTTTTGTTGAAAAAATTGTCTAGATTGAACACAGCATGACTGACAGATTTTTTTCAGATACATTTTCTTTTCTTTTTGCCCTTTATAATGGCTTTTTTTTCCTCAGATAAAACAGTGGAGCTCTTGTTTCACAGCTGGGTCTCAAGAGGATAAAGACTTTTTTTTTAAGGTATTAAATGTAAAGTTGTGAATTCAAACCTTTTAAGACTTTTTAAGACCACGAAGGAACCGTGTCAGAGTTAATTCAAAGGCCGTTATCCTCCGTATTTTACATTTTTTCATTAAAAATCATATTTTCTATGCTTCGTTTGTTGATTATGTATATGTTCATAAAAGAACGGATTCAAACTGAGGGTTATTTTATCAAAAACAGAGAAAACTGAAGAAAATTAGACTTTTTTTTTTCAGTCAAATAAATCATCAACTGAACATAAACCCAGTGTTTCCATCCACTGTCATTGATGATTTACTGGTGAGTCAGTTTTATAGAAGATGACGGTGTTTCCATGGTAACTACGCAGCCTCTGAACGTCCAAATGGGTCATATCTGATGACCGTGAAAAGACGAAAAACTGTATTTTTCAATAATTATTCACATGTATTGATAGGATTAGTGGATCAACGTGTATTAAACAGTTTGTATGAGCAGATGTTTGGGTCTTTAAGGGTTAAAACTCATTACCTCCCTATCGTGTCCTGCAGCTGTAATCACACTTGCAACTCCTGAATTCACCCCGCTAGTTTTTTTTTTTTTAAGAGGTTGAAAATTTGCACAGGCTGTCAATGTTTCTCGACAAAGCCCCCGGTTCTGTATTGGTAACAGACATGCAGGCAATTATACGTACAAATGCATCGTTGTTTGAGGAAAACAGAGGGGTATGCATTTCTCTCCAGGCAGTACAAGAAGAGCACAGTGAGGATGTGCATCTCAGTGAATTACAATAAATGTATTGCAAAAAAAAAAAAAAAAAAGGTTTTAATGTTGCACGAGAAACTCAAATGCCACATCACACCCGTCGAGGCCCAGAGACGGGGGGGGAGCTTGTCTGTTCGGAAAAAGCGCTGAAGTCTGGGTATTTTTCGCTTCATCAGTCCTCTGTGGTCAGAAATTAAGAGGGAGGGGGAAAAAAATGACAGGAGGTAAAGAGTTCAGCCAGTTTAGAAAAGGGG